>OY292490.1:15869603-16147103 GCA_958496325.1 Nomophila noctuella | reverse complement strand
CCTAACCGTAAAAAGTTAGGTTCCTAAAACCTAACCGTAAAAAGTTAGGTTCCTAAAACCTAACCGTAAAAAGTTAGGTTCCTAAAACCTAACCGTAAAAAGTTAGGTTCCTAAAACCTAACCGTAAAAAGTTAGGTTCCTAAAACCTAACCGTAAAAAGTTAGGTTCCTAAAACCTAACCGTAAAAAGTTAGGTTCCTAAAACCTAACCGTAAAAAGTTAGGTTCCTAAAACCTAACCGTAAAAAGTTAGGTTCCTAAAACCTAACCGTAAAAAGTTAGGTTCCTAAAACCTAACCGTAAAAAGTTAGGTTCCTAAAACCTAACCGTAAAAAGTTAGGTTCCTAAAACCTAACCGTAAAAAGTTAGGTTCCTAAAACCTAACCGTAAAAAGTTAGGTTCCTAAAACCTAACCGTAAAAAGTTAGGTTCCTAAAACCTAACCGTAAAAAGTTAGGTTCCTAAAACCTAACCGTAAAAAGTTAGGTTCCTAAAACCTAACCGTAAAAAGTTAGGTTCCTAAAACCTAACCGTAAAAAGTTAGGTTCCTAAAACCTAACCGTAAAAAGTTAGGTTCCTAAAACCTAACCGTAAAAAGTTAGGTTCCTAAAACCTAACCGTAAAAAGTTAGGTTCCTAAAACCTAACCGTAAAAAGTTAGGTTCCTAAAACCTAACCGTAAAAAGTTAGGTTCCTAAAACCTAACCGTAAAAAGTTAGGTTCCTAAAACCTAACCGTAAAAAGTTAGGTTCCTAAAACCTAACCGTAAAAAGTTAGGTTCCTAAAACCTAACCGTAAAAAGTTAGGTTCCTAAAACCTAACCGTAAAAAGTTAGGTTCCTAAAACCTAACCGTAAAAAGTTAGGTTCCTAAAACCTAACCGTAAAAAGTTAGGTTCCTAAAACCTAACCGTAAAAAGTTAGGTTCCTAAAACCTAACCGTAAAAAGTTAGGTTCCTAAAACCTAACCGTAAAAAGTTAGGTTCCTAAAACCTAACCGTAAAAAGTTAGGTTCCTAAAACCTAACCGTAAAAAGTTAGGTTCCTAAAACCTAACCGTAAAAAGTTAGGTTCCTAAAACCTAACCGTAAAAAGTTAGGTTCCTAAAACCTAACCGTAAAAAGTTAGGTTCCTAAAACCTAACCGTAAAAAGTTAGGTTCCTAAAACCTAACCGTAAAAAGTTAGGTTCCTAAAACCTAACCGTAAAAAGTTAGGTTCCTAAAACCTAACCGTAAAAAGTTAGGTTCCTAAAACCTAACCGTAAAAAGTTAGGTTCCTAAAACCTAACCGTAAAAAGTTAGGTTCCTAAAACCTAACCGTAAAAAGTTAGGTTCCTAAAACCTAACCGTAAAAAGTTAGGTTCCTAAAACCTAACCGTAAAAAGTTAGGTTCCTAAAACCTAACCGTAAAAAGTTAGGTTCCTAAAACCTAACCGTAAAAAGTTAGGTTCCTAAAACCTAACCGTAAAAAGTTAGGTTCCTAAAACCTAACCGTAAAAAGTTAGGTTCCTAAAACCTAACCGTAAAAAGTTAGGTTCCTAAAACCTAACCGTAAAAAGTTAGGTTCCTAAAACCTAACCGTAAAAAGTTAGGTTCCTAAAACCTAACCGTAAAAAGTTAGGTTCCTAAAACCTAACCGTAAAAAGTTAGGTTCCTAAAACCTAACCGTAAAAAGTTAGGTTCCTAAAACCTAACCGTAAAAAGTTAGGTTCCTAAAACCTAACCGTAAAAAGTTAGGTTCCTAAAACCTAACCGTAAAAAGTTAGGTTCCTAAAACCTAACCGTAAAAAGTTAGGTTCCTAAAACCTAACCGTAAAAAGTTAGGTTCCTAAAACCTAACCGTAAAAAGTTAGGTTCCTAAAACCTAACCGTAAAAAGTTAGGTTCCTAAAACCTAACCGTAAAAAGTTAGGTTCCTAAAACCTAACCGTAAAAAGTTAGGTTCCTAAAACCTAACCGTAAAAAGTTAGGTTCCTAAAACCTAACCGTAAAAAGTTAGGTTCCTAAAACCTAACCGTAAAAAGTTAGGTTCCTAAAACCTAACCGTAAAAAGTTAGGTTCCTAAAACCTAACCGTAAAAAGTTAGGTTCCTAAAACCTAACCGTAAAAAGTTAGGTTCCTAAAACCTAACCGTAAAAAGTTAGGTTCCTAAAACCTAACCGTAAAAAGTTAGGTTCCTAAAACCTAACCGTAAAAAGTTAGGTTCCTAAAACCTAACCGTAAAAAGTTAGGTTCCTAAAACCTAACCGTAAAAAGTTAGGTTCCTAAAACCTAACCGTAAAAAGTTAGGTTCCTAAAACCTAACCGTAAAAAGTTAGGTTCCTAAAACCTAACCGTAAAAAGTTAGGTTCCTAAAACCTAACCGTAAAAAGTTAGGTTCCTAAAACCTAACCGTAAAAAGTTAGGTTCCTAAAACCTAACCGTAAAAAGTTAGGTTCCTAAAACCTAACCGTAAAAAGTTAGGTTCCTAAAACCTAACCGTAAAAAGTTAGGTTCCTAAAACCTAACCGTAAAAAGTTAGGTTCCTAAAACCTAACCGTAAAAAGTTAGGTTCCTAAAACCTAACCGTAAAAAGTTAGGTTCCTAAAACCTAACCGTAAAAAGTTAGGTTCCTAAAACCTAACCGTAAAAAGTTAGGTTCCTAAAACCTAACCGTAAAAAGTTAGGTTCCTAAAACCTAACCGTAAAAAGTTAGGTTCCTAAAACCTAACCGTAAAAAGTTAGGTTCCTAAAACCTAACCGTAAAAAGTTAGGTTCCTAAAACCTAACCGTAAAAAGTTAGGTTCCTAAAACCTAACCGTAAAAAGTTAGGTTCCTAAAACCTAACCGTAAAAAGTTAGGTTCCTAAAACCTAACCGTAAAAAGTTAGGTTCCTAAAACCTAACCGTAAAAAGTTAGGTTCCTAAAACCTAACCGTAAAAAGTTAGGTTCCTAAAACCTAACCGTAAAAAGTTAGGTTCCTAAAACCTAACCGTAAAAAGTTAGGTTCCTAAAACCTAACCGTAAAAAGTTAGGTTCCTAAAACCTAACCGTAAAAAGTTAGGTTCCTAAAACCTAACCGTAAAAAGTTAGGTTCCTAAAACCTAACCGTAAAAAGTTAGGTTCCTAAAACCTAACCGTAAAAAGTTAGGTTCCTAAAACCTAACCGTAAAAAGTTAGGTTCCTAAAACCTAACCGTAAAAAGTTAGGTTCCTAAAACCTAACCGTAAAAAGTTAGGTTCCTAAAACCTAACCGTAAAAAGTTAGGTTCCTAAAACCTAACCGTAAAAAGTTAGGTTCCTAAAACCTAACCGTAAAAAGTTAGGTTCCTAAAACCTAACCGTAAAAAGTTAGGTTCCTAAAACCTAACCGTAAAAAGTTAGGTTCCTAAAACCTAACCGTAAAAAGTTAGGTTCCTAAAACCTAACCGTAAAAAGTTAGGTTCCTAAAACCTAACCGTAAAAAGTTAGGTTCCTAAAACCTAACCGTAAAAAGTTAGGTTCCTAAAACCTAACCGTAAAAAGTTAGGTTCCTAAAACCTAACCGTAAAAAGTTAGGTTCCTAAAACCTAACCGTAAAAAGTTAGGTTCCTAAAACCTAACCGTAAAAAGTTAGGTTCCTAAAACCTAACCGTAAAAAGTTAGGTTCCTAAAACCTAACCGTAAAAAGTTAGGTTCCTAAAACCTAACCGTAAAAAGTTAGGTTCCTAAAACCTAACCGTAAAAAGTTAGGTTCCTAAAACCTAACCGTAAAAAGTTAGGTTCCTAAAACCTAACCGTAAAAAGTTAGGTTCCTAAAACCTAACCGTAAAAAGTTAGGTTCCTAAAACCTAACCGTAAAAAGTTAGGTTCCTAAAACCTAACCGTAAAAAGTTAGGTTCCTAAAACCTAACCGTAAAAAGTTAGGTTCCTAAAACCTAACCCTGCGCCCGTGGGCGCAGGGTTAGGCTAGAATTTGCAGAGCGCGCCCCTCGGGGCGCGCTCTGCAAATTCTGGTTCCTCTGTTCAGCTAGGCAGGCGGCGGCGCGTGCTGTGCGCGGTGCGGCACGGCGCGCTCTTTTCTGAATAATTCAAAGTACTCGGTGTTATTATTCAATTCTAAACAATGTTTGCATTGAGAAAACTGTCATTTTTCGCAGCTATATAACATCCTAGAAGCATCCTTATTGATTTAAATTCGGACACTCCCTCCCCAGATTATTGTCTTTATTCCTTAAAGGTTCGAGTAGAGTAGGTCTTGCTTTTTTACCTTAGTTGTAATCGACTACACTGAAATTATTTAATGAAACCAATACTATGATATATTTTTAATAGACCCACGCAAACGCGGCAGTACAAATATGCATAAATTGACCAGCAAAAAGATATAATATTTATGTACAAACATTTAGATCTACCGCTCGGTGTCTAATGGCTGATTTCAAAATGTTTTGTCTAAAAATAGTCTTTCCCGAGCTTATGCATGTGCATGCACCGGTTTTATTTGACTTCAATAACGAATACAAATAGAGACTCCATGTATATTTATGCAACTTAACTCTGGCAAGACTATCTTTACCGAATGGTACATACATTTATTGAAAAGGGCCTTATGTAACGTGACAACGGCTCGTGAGCGTTATAAATGTAGCGATGTGTGTCTTGTATTATTATTTAATATATTGTAACTTAATATGACGCAGACACAAAATGTGGAGATCTCCTCTTCACCTCTGCACTGCGCTGTGATGCATCAGCCTGATTCGTCGCTGTGCGTCGCCACCACCACTGGAAAATACCAAGTAAACGTCTTGAAGGAGATAGATGAAAATAAAAGTATTCGGACACAAAACTAAAACCAAACGGAAGAACAGTCTACATTCATGCATCTCATGATAACAAGACAGAAAGTAACAGCATAAAATGGCTCGATAAATAAATTATAAATATATTTATAACCAAAACATTTCGTTTGCACGAATGAACATGTTATTATCTTTACGTATCGCTCGAGATGTTTCACATTCATTTCAAAACATCAGTTCAATGTATAATCGTTTCCTTGCCGTTTGAAACTAGCGGGATTCGAACACGCGAAAATCCAGAGTAGGATGTATTTTTGGCAAGAACCTCCGACACGAAATCAACTGGCCCGTCAATAACAAATTAATTATCATTGAAGGCAATATACTCAGATATTACTTTCAACCATTAAGTCAATATTTGCTATTTGTTATTTGCAATTTATAAAAGTCTATGAATACTGTTAACTGTTCAGTGATTTATGACTTTAGTTCAGTTAGATCTAAATGTGTAACCATGATCCAATCTGTCTGGTTCCCCTCTATGGGTTACGAAGGTCTGATGGCAGTCGCTTCACTGTAATGATCAGACTAGCCGAATCCTGGATCATGGTCAAAGCGGACCCCGTATAGAAACGAGATAAACGCTAGGAAGAAGAAGAATGAATACTGTTAACTCACAAATTCCTGAATCTTATAAGTTCTTTATACGCGATATTGGGTGCATTACAATATATTGTTATCTAATGTGTCTAGTTTGCTACGACTTGACAGCTTAAACTAACAGAAAGATGCCTGACCAAATCATCAAAGCTTCAGCTAGGTTTTACAAAATTTTCATGGCTCCAAGGAGAAATTTTATAAAATCAAACTGGGTTACTCTAAAAAGGCAATGGCAAAACACGCAATGATACGCTTTATTTAATTGAATTACTATCGCACAGATAAGTACAAACAGACATGTTTATTCAAACAAATGTATGCCTTGTGCGGGGTTCGAACCCAGTTCAAGCCAGCCACCCGATTACTTTGTGATAGTAAATACACGTATAATTGAACTTTGTCACATGTGACTATGTCGCCGCCACAACTGGAAAACACCAGAGGAAATGTCATTATAGGGGTTCGAATAAAAGGAATCGAAATCAATGGAGATTGAATCAAAAGTCAAAATACGTACCTACGAGTACATAGTCTTCAACATGAAGGGTTATGATAGGCGCTTTAAGATCAGTGGTTGAGCGGCTTATCGGTAATTTAGTAATTAATTTGAATACACATAAATTATTAACATGTGTATCTATCATAACAGTCGCATCCGACGAATCCGAACCCGAGACCTTCGGTTTGGGGCCGCCATTAGACCGACGATCTTGTCAATATCAATGGACCGCCGCTGCTGCGGCATCAGGCGGTCCCTGTCTCGAGCAATGCAACCTACAATGCCCGGCGCCACATGGCAACACCGCCCTGACTTACAAAGTACAAATCATATAAATGAGTGCAACATACCAGACCAACATGTCTCCGCCTCCTCCAACAGGCGCCGGGACACGCGCACCGCCGCTGCACACGTCTGGAACATAAATAAATAAATAAATATCTTTCACAACATCACTACATTGATCTGACTTAGTGTTAAGTAGCTTAAGCACTTGTGTTACAGACATTATTAGAATCAACAGTGGTATTACAATAATTACACTTAAATAGATACATATATCACCCAGACCAGGACAAACAGACATGTTCATGCACACAAATGTTTGTCCTGTGCGGGAATCGAACCCGCGATTTCTTGCATAATAGGCAACATCTTGTCCATTACACCAAGCGAGTCGTCAAAACATGGTAACGTAATTTACTTTAAATATCAAATCAAATTGCGAATGCAATTCAAATTGTCTCTCATAAAATATACATATCTTACATTGAATCAAACATAAATTATATTATACCTTTAAATGCTTCAAATTCAAAAGAGGAGAATTACTCTTGAAACTACATCCACTTAGGTATTATCTTTTAGTCGACGCCTGCCTTCTGCAACCAGCGTGTTCCCGGCGTCTGGAATTATTACATATTCTATTATGTTCGGTATATGTAAATAATTATTATAGCAATATGTTCATTTAATTTTTTTTATAGGAGGGAACAACTTTACTTTTTAAATAAATAAATAAGAAACAAGATATAGACAAAACACATTATTACTTTGTTTCACACATTCGAGCTTCGTGCAAATAGCATGTTCTTCATATCGGAATTAACATATATGTCATAAAAATCAGCTGGTCTCCCTGTCATGTCCTACCCACTAATTGAAATGTGTCATCTCGCTCGATCGAGCGTAATTCAAGCGAGCGAGTAGCAAGAGAACATAATTTATGTGAGCTGATGAAGCGACCATCGTGTTTCGTACGTTGTTATAGTTAACATCGTTTGATAAAAGAATAATCCATCGTTAATTTTACTGACCTTTACTTTACATCAGTTGCGTCCTCGGTGTTGCTGTCTTCGGTCGCGAGACGTCTCCGGCAGCGCCGGCCCCGGCCAATGCTGACAATTAAAATAGCATTTTAGTACCGTCTTTGATCGTAGATACTTTAAGATGGGCAAATGGCAACTGACTAGCTTTTACCACCATAGAAACGACATTGGAACTCAATCGTTGTTTTACAATCGCCAATTTGTACAATATTTAAGGAACAGCACTGTTCGTGTACACAAATGTTTATGTATTGTACAAGAATCGAACCCGCAATCTCTCGTGTTTTGTCAACTTATAACCAGGCGCCTTATTAAGTTGTATAAAATGATAACTTTATCGCAAAGTGAGTAAAATCTTCTAAAATAAGCAAAGGGTTTTAACATAATAACATGAACATTAACTGTATGGGCTCTTGGCACAGAAGTCAACAAAAATAAATAATTTAATTTTGTTTAAGCTCACACTAAAAGGCAATAAATGAGTACCTCTTTAGAGCTATTATTACCGTCATTGTAACGTGCGTAACCAAAGACAACTCTGTGTCATGCCGTGCTGCGCGGGACGCGGCGCGGGCCTGGGAACCTGAAATGGTTTTTGGTATTGCCTTCAATATTAAGTCAAGAGCTCGCGAATCGGAATTGTATTAAATTGATATTGTCTCGTAATGGATCATTGTATCACAACAGGACACTATTTAACTTACTTTTTTTGTGTCCGAGCTTGCGGCGCCGGCGCGGCGGGTAGCGGTCGCGGCCGCGCAGTCACGAATGACTAGAAACACAGACAAAATTTAATCAGCAAGGTTACACAATAACATTTTTACTTTTATAATTCCTAAGCCTACTTAAATATATGGATTATTCCATTCTTTCCATAAGGATACCTCTTGGATTGGGACCTGGATTGGGACTACGAGTATCAGTATGAAGGTCGAGAAATTTCGTCATCAAGAAATCGAAATACACAAAATAAATTTTAAGTTCCTAAAGCTCAATTTTGTTGTACGAAGTCACACACATTATATATTTGTAGTTGAGTAAAAATAACCAAATGAAATAAATACTTACAGCTCCGGTGGTAACGTCATGACGTTAGAAGGGGGAAGACTATTACAATTTACATGTATGGCGCTTTCTTCCGAGTCCTCTCCCTGACTCACTGATGCCTGTATTAGCAGGCTATCCGCATTACTAATTAATTAACTTACGAAATGATTTCTTCTTTAAAGCGCAATAACAGTCGCTTACAATTTTCCATAATTTTCTGAGACTAAAAAGTTCACATTTCAATTATGACAGCTCTTTGTTTTGGCGGTAAGTTTTTTTTTTCTAAAGCGCAAAGGAACACGTTAATACAGATCCTTTGGAGTGCTGCGATCTTGGCATATGTGTGTTAGTTCCTTTGTGAAGCAGCCCTTAAAAAAATTAAATGTTAAATTATTATTTATTTATTAGATATTATGCTGTAAACGCCTTCTTTTCTTCACTTATTTATCTTATTCATCATATAATAGTTAGATAATATGTCAGTAAACATTTGATACAATTTCCTATCGTTTTCTTCTCGTGTCGGGTTTTCTTCCCTTTAGGTGTAAAGTTTTAAAAAGTTTTGTTAAGTTCAGTTAGTTATAAAATAAATTGTACCTAGTTTTTGTTAATTCTTTTTTTCGTGTATAAATACGATTTAATCAACATGATTGTGTTTTTTTTTACTTGTTTATCCTAGCGCCGGTGTTGGTTCCTATAAATAGACAGGAGGAGCACTCCGGGGCAGAGCTCCTATCTCCAGGGAAGTACAGATTCCAACCTGGACTTCCTTTTGGTTCTAATAGACTGGCTAATAAACAATAGTAGGATTTAAAATTTATCGTGATCCTATTATATGTATGTAGTATAATTATTACGATGAATAATAGTAGAACCACGAGAAAAAAGACCTATAAATTGAAAGTAAACAGACTTACGCTTTAGACTTTCTTTATGTATACATTACATATTAGGTATGTTTGTATGTGCTCAGTTTAAGCAATGTTTTTTTGATAGTCTTATTTGAATTGCTAGGGTTTTGGAAATTATAAAAGTGAAGATATTTCAAATAACTTTATTTTATAATTACCCATAATTATTTACTACTTACAATTAGCTTTAGTTATAAGTAAGTGCAGCATTACGTTAATTTGACTAGCAGCTTTAACTACGTAATGTAGACTGTTCAACGCCTACAATATACATTACCACAACGAGTTAGCAGATAAATGTATTATTTCCGACTTGCAGTTCGTGAAAAGCATTATATTCGTTTTAATTTTACAAGTTTGAACTGACAATAATTATGCTTTATAATCATACGCATTGGAGTATATTCGATCGTAGAGTGTAAGTCTAGGGCTGTGGTCTCGGCTCGGCGGGCGGCGGCGGGTGGCGGTGCGGACGCGGCGGCGGCGGCGGGCGCGGGCAGCTCACGTCGCGATCAGCACGAACAGCACTATCACCGCGCCGGACACCAGGCAAATCACTAAGCCGAGCTTTTTCTGAAAAATAATTAGAATTACCTACAGCCAGAATATATGATTACAAATTGATATTTCTTATATTTTTTTGTGACTGATTTTTCTACAGAAGAAACATAAATTAAGACATGGCTACCTATTTCTATTTACCACATCTCTTTCTTATAACTCTACGGTCGTGTCAGATTGCTGTCCCACCGAATCATGAGAGTGAGGGAATAGGGAGTGCACCTAGGCTTGCGCACTCACTTGTGCACTATAATATATCCTGCGTACCTGGCTGATCGTAAGTTCGGCCGCCATGGCCGAATACGGCCGGAGGGTATTATTATTATATTTATTTTTTGTAGGTACTCTTGGAGATCTCGGGTCCACAGGGACCCGGTCCTTTGAAGCATGCGTGGGGCCAGAGCCAACAGCGCAGAATATTTATTTTATTATTATTTTCTTATGCCTAATAATTATCAAGTTGTGTTAATGTACCAGGATAATCCGGCCTGTGGTAATTGATGACACATCAAAGCAAATTTTAAATCAAATTTTAATCTAGTCAGACTAGGCGGCGGGTACATGTACCTTCCTGGCCTTCTTGTGGCTGACGGTGCCCTTGAGCAGCTGCTGGCCGCCGCACTCCACGTGCTCGGTGGCCTGCAGCGCGTAGTACTCCACGCTGTCGATCTGGTCTTGCTGCAACATGCGAAACGACCATTTGCGTCGGGCAGAGCGAATATAGTCTTGAAATGCAAAATGATTGACCATGACAATCATGATTAGTCGGTTTCATGTAATACATAAATATATTGATTGTTTGGTAGCGTATGTCGTTTCTGCTGTCGTGGGAGTGGCACGGGCAGCTAGGTTAGTACCTGCGCGGCGACGAGGTGCGCGAGCTGCAGGAAGAGGTCGCGCAGGTCGCGCAGCGCCGCCTCCACGCGCGCCAGCTCCTCGTGCCGCGCCTCCACGTCGCGCAGCAGACGCTTCGCCTCCGCCGTCTCCGCGCGCACCTGCAACATCACCGCAACCATCACACGCGCTCCATTTATAACACATGTAGTTCCTTTAACACAATACAATTAAATTTAAAAGTATCATGATCTTTTGTAGCCCGTTAGTGAAGCCCGTTAGATGTTATCTGTGCCGTTAGCATTAGGCTGAATCGTCAGGATGTGCCGGTCTACCCGGTGAGGACAACGGGCCCGGGGATATTGGGATAATCAGTAATTAATAATGGCTACGCGCCAAGCGTGGTTGTCATCTATATAATACTCAGTTGAGTTGGACCCGTACAGATGCAGGAATGGTCAGATTTAATATCATTTCCTGGAGACCTGAATATCGACGCCCTCGCAGCGACGAACGAGCAAATTATTATGTCCGTCTTGTTGTGTCGTACTCTACTAGACGGATATTCAGTTGCGGTGTCCGTTACAAATATTGCAATACTGATATGAGTCATTAACAATTAATAATGTAGCATGCCCGCTAAAAAATATGAATTATTAAGCACGTACTTAGTACACATGTAAATAAATCATGCGATGAATGATTTGACGAAATGAAATTTTACAAAATTTACACTTACATTATCAACAAATAGTGAAATGTTATTCGATTCAAGTAGACTCTCGCACTCTTCGTCAGATATCGTCAGGTTTGCTAAAACAATTAATGCAATATCTTATTTTAATGCTATATCGCCTTCTTCGAAGTTCTGCTTTTAGTAAAGAGTAAATGGTTGTGTATTTTAGCACCTATATGCATAAGATTGAATACAATTTTATTTTGTTAAGCGCAGTTAATATTTCGCAGGTCATCAGCGTCTTAACACGTGCGGGAACGGAACATTCAGGGGCGCTAAGTGGCGGCCGCGGTGAGTAACAGCGCGTGGGCGTTCACCTGCGCGCGCGCACGCCAGCACAGCGGTGCACGTTCATTGACTCCGGCGCAGCCCGAGCCGCTGCGCGCGCTCCGAGCCAGGAAGTGTCTCGTCCGTCTATTATGACGCAGCTTTCTTCTGCTCGGGATGCGTCCTTGTTGCTTTGACCTCGACTCGCGCCGGCCGTTCAACTTTGACTTCCCTATTGTTTGACCTACTCGTAAACGTGCCTTTACAGTACTCATCTTAGCGCGATTCAGATTCAATTTGCCTCATATTTAGCGGTGGTTTTATCTGGGTCAATTTCAGCAGAACAGGAAATAACTTATTTATTCTATTGCGTGCAAGAGGAGAAGTGATGTCATTTATCATGGAAAATTCTGCTGTTTACCATGTTACCTATGTATGTTCTTAATGAAATACTGTTTGTTGCTATAAATTGAGACTTTTCGTGACTTGCACTAGTTGTTTAGAAGCGATCTGCTGTTTAGTGAGCGGGGATGAGCGGGGCAGAGGCAAGGCGCATTACTGAGCTTGATCTGCTCGTGCAGCAGGTGCAGCTGGTGGTCGCGCAGGGCAGCCAGCGCGTGCTGGTGCGCGGCCAGCGCGTCGGCGTAGAGGCGGCGCGTGGCGGCGTACTGCAGGCGCGCCATGCGCGCGCGCGCGTCGTTGCGCGCCGCCGCCGCCGCCACGCGCGCCTCGAACTGCCGCAGCGCGCCGCTCACCTTCAGCCCCACGCCGTTCGACTGCGTGATCAGGCTGTCCAGCTGGTCTTGTAAATCTGGAATTTAACGTTTACAACATTTTCAGTTTCATTTCAATCTCCTTAAGCACATGCTCCTCGAAGAATAAAAATTCCTCTTATTGTTTATTTGGAAGCCGCGATAACATGCTTTCTAGACCCCAATAAGCTTCGATCCGTGTCGAGGAAATACTGCCATCTTTGCAGACATAAAATATTAGTGTAAATACGGTGGTGTAACTGACACTGTTGATGCACAATTTGAGATCAGTAGATATTGTCAAAAGGTTAGTCAGGCGGTTAGTACACCTGACTAGTTGAGATGATGTATATAAGATAGTTACGCTTGTTGGTGTGGAAGGTGGGGTCGGCGTGCAGGCGGCGCATCAGCTGCGTGTTGTGGTTGAGCTCGTGCACCCACGCGCGCATGCGCTCCACCTGCAACCCCAACAAAACCACCTTTCATTATTGAAGAATTTTTTTTTGATAGCTGCTCACTGGAGTTCTCACATTGCATGCAATAAACCGCACATGATACAGTTGCATATGTGTAGGCGGTGTAACTATACATTGTAAGAAGCCGTTTAATTTTACAGTTTCGAAAAATTAAACTCCACGTAAAAGTAGATAAGCGTCTACTAGATGATTGTTTGCAAATGTTTAGAGTGTATGACATATGGGGCATTGTGCTCGTCAGCGCTGTTGCATGAGCTAGGCGAGACCGCGCGGGCCTCCTCGCCCGCGAGCGCACTTGACACCGTGCAGTAATGGACATCAAGCATTAGTTGCCTTATAACAACAGAAACAATTTCACTTCAACGAGGAAATCGTTTTTGTTCCTTACAAATTAGCGTTTTCATTCAACTTGAACGTTTACTTATTGGGAATAACTTCCTAATTATTGAGTAAATTGTTAATGGAGGGATTAAGAGAGGTGCAGTAGGGTCGTTGAAAGTGTGAATCGTTTGGCTTAATGCCAGACGATTCAGACTGACAAGACAGTTTGCGACGAGGTCAGGACTCCTGGTCAACTTTTGATAACTCGGGTGCTCTTTAGCTAGGTAGTACCAAAACATCTGAGTAGTCTCAGGTAATTTTAATCAAAATTGATGGCTCCAACGAGAAATAGTACAAAATGTGTGCACGGAGCGAGGTGAAATGAAGCGCACGGCGCATGCGCGGAGCAGTAATGACGCCGCGCGGTGGCGCTAATGAGCTCAACGAGCGAGAAGTCCCGCTTTAATTAATTGTAATCACTTGTAGCGTTTCAGCTAATGACCATTAGTTTTTGTCGTTCGCATTACAATCGCACTACTGATCCCTATTATCCAAGTAGCTATGGGCACTATGGGTGTAAGTAAATGTATTTACTGACATATTTATTTATCTAACATGAGGGTACCTAAGTAATTATATCAGGTAATCTCTTAAATTTTCCAAAGGTATGGTGAAATCATTCTGAGTTCATCCATAAAAGTTGCGGGATCACTCAAAACACGTCAAATGAAGCCACTTTAGGAAACCGTGTTGAGGTAATATGGTGAGTAGCGTATCGGTATGAGTTGCGTACCTCCTGGAACATTTCGTCGACATCCTTGTCGAGCGCGGCGTCGCCCGGCAGCGGCACCACGGTCTCGCAGTACACGCCGCCTCCCGCCAGCTGCAACACGCGCACCGGTCACCACTCAGCTGACCAACGAGTCAACGCCACCGACCCTACACTCGCATTGATCTTGAAATATTAAGGGATGGTAGTTTTTTTAATTAATTACATTATTTTTGATTAACATAGTATTTTATAGCAAGTTCAAGTTTTGCTTTGGTATTTAGGCGTAACATCGGACAAGAAGTCAGTTTATTATTATTATTTATTATTATTTATTTTATATATAAGAGTAAAAAGGAGTAGATTATTCTTATCGTGTGTATGACTAAGATAAAATTGTTTTGATGGGAAAAATGTTGCAGTGAACTGTCTGTCAGCCAGCCTCAGCTGATGCCGCGCCGGTGCGCACACTTGACCAAACACACGGCGCGCTGCTCTCGCGCACGCAACCGACTCTCTCCGCGTTTGACTCTATTATGCATCTCTTTTGCCATACAATTACATGAACACTTTATCGGAACACTTCCTTCACTAATGAAACACTGCACTGCAATTGACACAAGTAGATATTTTGATAACAGATGCTGGCTCTTGCCCTCGGCTGCTGATCATGGTGTCGCTCGCGAAGTCGACTCACTTGGTGCAGCTCGGCCAGGCGGTCCTTGCTCCTCATGGCGCAGTGGCGGAGGCGCGGGCAGGCGCGGGCAGGCGCGGGCAGGCGCGGGCGAGGCCAGGCGAGGCGCGGGCAGGCGCGTGGCGTGTGTGCGCGCGCGGCGGTATCTAATCGCGCACTGATAACGAGATACCGCGCGCGCACCGCGCACTCGGTCGCACCTGAGATACCGATGCCGCGATGGCCCGGCGTCGATCAATATGCAATTACGAGAACACCGTGATTCAACATCAGTGCAGGAAAATACGATTCTTATAGCGCTACAATAGTATATTAGGTACAAAAACTGATGATGTATTTCTATAGGCCATGTTAAATAACTTGAACATACACGGTGCCATATTATTTTTCTTGCACATGTTGCCTTCACCTACTTATATGAGAAGATACATAATACTCGTTAGCTGCTGCACAAATGTAAACAGATTGTGACTACTACAACTTTTCATGAACTCTACATTATTTACTATCCAATTTAGTAGTTAATTATTGTTCATTTAGGCACATTATTAATTGACAGTTATAGCTCGCATCCTAGTTTGTTGTAATGTTTTTTGTTAGACAATGGTTTGTTAAAAGTATCCAAGTCCTGTAGTAGCTCTGTAAAGATCCGTCGAATTCACTGCAACAACTAAAAATTTACAAGGCATTTATTAAAATAAATCCCTTGTAAATGTTCTCACTGTGCTAGTAGGTACTGTGAGAAGGCTGTGGCTGCAGGCTCATGCCATCATTGTTCATAAATCTATTTTATCTACGTCCTTGCATCTGACGTAAGAATTTGTTATAGATTTGTTAGTTCGGTACCTTTTTATTGATTTGTCCACTGAAAAAGCCAAATATTGTCAAGGTGACATAAACAGTGCTTTTGAATTTCAGTGATAATGACCGTTCACATCTACAACTTTTGAATCAGTACAAACCAGTGACAGTTTAACATCATTACATTATCATTTCAGACGAAAGAAGTTGACTAGCCGTAAGTGTCTTTCGGCTAAAGTTTGACTACAGCTTAGTTGAAATATGCTTAGTGTCGCATGTGAATCCGTGTCTGGTCACGACCGCGCGTCTTCGTGTTTGCGCGCTCGTTAGCGCGGCCCGGCTCCGTGCGTACGCGCCGTTCATTCTCTCACCTTGGGTTCACCGCACATCTACTAAATAATTTCATCATCAGATAAGTTCACTGCGTTTACACACGACATTCTTTCAGAGCAGTACCTTCTCATAATTTACATAAAGCAAGGCGCAAGACAAATGCGAATATTAAAATGTAGGTTGGCCAAAACCCATATTATTAGGGGTCAATCGCAGCGTTTTCACTTTATATTTTCTTATGCAATTTTATGCTTTCTAGGGAGGTATGATAGGTTAGATAGGTATAAAGTGACAAATAGTTCAGATTGTTAATTTGTGAGCAGTGTTTGTACTGTAGTCGAGTAATGATAACGCTCTCGGCCAAGTGACATTTGTTTGTTTGCGCGCGCCGCGGCCGCGGGCGAGGGTCGCGCCCCGCGCTCATTGTGTATATGCTAAGCAGCCTGTACCGTACTGTCTTATTATTTACTTAGTCACACAAAAAGGATATATTATTATTTTCTTTCACATTAACTACTAACTAATATCATACTCGTAGAAAAGAGCGACTTGGTATCGAGTTTCTTGCCGGTTGTTATTGACGGAAAACAGTACTCCAAATCCGATGGTGGGTTTACTTTTAATTTTAATGGGCTTAAATATGTTATAGGGAGGCAGACGAACAAGAGGGTCACCTATTGGTTAGTGATCACCGCTGCCCACAACAACCGAACAAGAGTCGTGGATGCGCTGCCTGCCTTTAAGACCCCATACCCTCCCCCACTGAGCTCTGCCGACCTGACTCACCACGTCGGTGTCGGCGGGTGTCGGCGCGGGTCGCGCTGTGTCAGCGGTTATCGCGCTCACGCCTCATTTGCACAAGCAGCTGTTTGTCCGACTTATCAGTCTAGCTTGTAGGTACCTAGTGCGGTGCGCAACTAGTGCTAGGTTTATTTACATTTCCTTTGTTGGGATTATCGCATTAGTCACACGTGAATCGCATCTGCATGATTATCACTTAAATTTTTGTAGTAAAAGTGGTTCTTATTACTATAACAATATGGGAAAAACCAATTAGGAGGTACCTATTGTAACTTTTTACTGAAGGTGATGGGAGATTGGTTAAGGCACAATACCTACGTATAGACAGAAATACTCTGTGTTAATAGGTTCTCTACATAGCATACAACAGTTGCGTTATTATTGTAAAGATCAGTTCCATTGTGAAGGCGTAGATAACTGACCTACTTCACGTAATCATTATGACCAGTGTTCCAGCTAACAGGCGCATTTAGATCAATACAATCTTGTTTTATGAAGATTAAGTGTTCACAGAAAGCATGTGCCAAGTAACACTAACATCTTCGAATGCACTCACACTCCTCAAGTCCTCATTAAAAGTTTAGCAGGTCGCTACCAGACGTCGCTGCAATCGACGCGGCGAACAGCGCCCTCTAACGTGTACAACGTGTACTTCTCTCTCACTGTTCACGCACTTAAAATATGTTTGAAGTGTTCCGTACCGTTGGTGGTTCCGTTATTCTCCGGTAGATGTCACTATGCAAACAAACAAGCATGGTATATGTATTTAATAAACTATATGTATGTAGGTACTTTACTTACTACTATGGCCTACATATTATGTATGATTAAAACTCGTGCTTGTATTTTCACAACAACTGTTCGGTTTTCATATAATCGAATGTTAAGGACTTACATGCAAATAAAACACCGTCTTTAAAGAACGAATTACAAATTTTTAATGTAAGACTTTCTCGCATGAACGAATGCAAATAATTATCTTAATTTAGTCCACTTAGCCATTTCAAATAAACGTAGTAGTGATTTCGATGTCTAAGAATAAAGCAAAATGAGTAATAAGTATAAAATAAGTAGAATTCATTCAATCATTATAAAGCACGAGAACGAATTACACGAGGGTAGGTATGAAAAATTAAGAATTGTTTTTATCGGTTTTATGTAAACACATAAGCATTTTTTTGCTTACTTACTTTTAAAACATCTGTGAATGCAGATCAATATAATCTCAAAAAGTTATGTATGGTTGCTTATCGACGTATTCTTGTAACTGTAACGGTTAATGTACCTGCACTTCAAAACCCATTGTTGTCTTCATGAAATTCCCATTTTTTTGGACTAAACATTGCACATATACGAGTAATAACTTCACTTTTAGAGTACCTAATTGTTCAAGAATTTTTTGAATGAGTGGATAATACCTACTTCTGTATAAGCTATCTGCGCTTCTGTCAATCTTACCCGCCGGGCGCACGAGCTGCGTGCTAATTGGTATATTTTATCTATATCTATACTTCTATACCTACTTATTATTATAAAGAGCAAAGATTTTCATTTTTTGATTATTTTGTATTTAACGAATTAACTCAGAAACTGCTAGACTGATATTTGTTGGATAGTCTTTTGTTGAGGAAGAATATACGAGTATATAGCGCTTATGCAAATTCTCCTGGCATAAAATATATGTTAACATGTGAATTTAGGAATAGAGATTCTGTATAATAGTTTCACTGCTTCTCTTAGATATAAGTATTCCTCTTCCGCTGGAGCTGAGCCGAGGTAAATTTGTATGGGATTTGGCGGATCTCTTTTCATCAAAATCGGTTTTGAGGTTTAAGCGGGAAAGCGTAACAGACTGATAGACAGAGGTACTGTCGCATTTTAGTATTTGTAGGGATAATAGGAATAGTGAAAAAACAATAAATTTTATAAGCATTTAGTCTTCTTAAACTAACAATTATAAGTATTGGTAATAAATAAAACACACGAATAATTCTCTATTATGTTTTATTTTTAACATATAGATAGTTTTCTACACATCCACCTCACATACGCGTCTTGCGCTAACTGATATGAGCTCTGTACATCACGAACGGCCGCGGCCGCCCCCGACGCGACGCCCTGAGCCCCGGCCGCCGCGCCCGCCACAGAGCGCCACTGGGCGCCACTGAGCGCCAGTGAGCGCCAGTGAGCGCCACTGAGCGCCAGTGGGCGTCGCTGAGCGTGTCCGGTTTGGAGCCAGTCTCACCAGTCACTGGGACGCATGTTCCATAATAGTCTCAATTGTTTTGACAAGCAGACTTGCTAGAAGATATCGTTAGCATTATGTGCCAGTAAGTGATGAGACAGGCAAGGCTCTCATAATAGATACACAATGATTCGTATACTAATATATTGTAAAATATATTTGACAAAGTTTTTGTGTTGATTAAATCTCAACTGGGGCGTTGAAAGGGCGGGGGTCGCGCGGCGGCGGCGGCGGGCGCGGCGGCGAGGGCCGCTGCGCTCCGCGGATATATAAATAAAAATTCACGTTATTATATAAACTTACACACTAATTTACAGACACGGGGCCCGGAGGCCGCCTCGCATATACACCTATATACACTCTAACGACAGTCTGTACAGCGGCGCGGGCGCCGTTATTGCGATGCGTCGGAACTATTTACAACGGACCGGAGCGCGACGAGCGCCGGCGAGCCGCCCTCGAGCCGGCCCGGGCGCCCGGTGCTGCCGCAAGACAAAGACGCAGAGCCCTACGTCCGACCCGGACGGCTCCTAGGAGAGTCTACGATGAAAAATCTAAATTTTATGCTAACGAACGAAACGCGGGCGCGAACACCCGGTCGTCTGATACGGGGAAGAGTAATCTACGAGTCTCATCTTGCGTCAGCACCGGCCGACGGGCCCGGGTTCCAGCCGAGCGGCCCCGCCGGAGCGGCGCACTAGGTCGAGACGATATGTGTGTTGCGGCGCGCGGGCGGCGCCGGTCAGTCGCGGGGCGGCGCGCGCGCCAGCAGCGCCAGCGGCTGCAGCGCGGCGGCGTGCAGCGCGTGCGCGTGCGCGTGTGCGTGCGGGTGCGCGTGCGCGTGTGCGTGCGGGTGCGCGTGCGCGTGCGGCAGCGGCGGCAGCAGCACGCCCGCGCCGCCGCCCGGGCTGGCGCCCGCCGCGCCCTCGCCGGCCGGGGGGTTGATGCGCTTCTCCTGCGGCGACAAACGACACGTTAGTGGTGCACCACCGGCGCGGAGCAGCGGTGGACCGGGCGGCGGGCGGCTCGGGTGACCGACCGAGGGATGCCGCCCCGTCCCGCCGCTTGCGGCTCGACAAACAAAACGTACAGCCGGGAAAATAAATGAGTAACTACTAGTATAACGTCCGGGTCGTACCTTCGGTGGAATAGAGGAGGGAAGTTACGACTCGGGAATGATCTCTACTGGTTAAATGTTTTCTCCTCCGAATGTACTTCATTGTATGGCGTTAATTTCTCATTTGAGCGTAGCAGTAATTGATAGTCTGCAGGAGGTGCAGGGCCGCGGGGGAGCCGGCCCCCGCGGCGCGCAGGTAGGGGCCGAGGCGCCTCACCTTCTGCCGGCGGTTGCAGAACCAGACGCGCACGACCTCCTTCTCCATGCAGAGCGCGTCGGCGAGCGCGGCGATCTCCTCGCTGGTGGGCTTGGGGTTGTGCACGAAGGCCTTCTCGAGCGCCACGCGCACGCCCGACTCGATGGAGGTGCGCTTCTTGCGGCGGCGGCCCACGGCCTCGGCCAGCCCCGCGCCCAGCCCCGCGCCCGCGCCGCCGCCGCCGCCGCCGCCCGCCAGCGACGAGTCCGCGTCCTCCAGCCACTTCTGCAGCAGCGGCTTCAGCTTGCACATGTTCTTGAAGCTCAGGTTCAGCGCCTCGAACCGCGATATCGTCGTCTGCGAGAAGTCGTTCCCGTACAGCTTGCCCATCGCCAGCCCCACGTCGCCCTGCGTGAATCCTGCGCGAAGACATCACCGATTAGTTCATCCGGTTCAGGAGTCCCGGTGAGTCGGGGACTCGCGTCGGGCGCCGTCTCACCTAGTTTGATGCGGCGCTGCTTGAAGGTCTTGGCGAAGTGCTCGAGCTCCTCGAGGTCGGCGGTGTCGTCGGCGGCGGGCTCGAGCGCGCGCGGCTTGTGCGCGTGCGCGTGCAGCGGCGTGTGCGCGTGCGCGTGCGCGTGCGGCGAGCGCGCGCGCCCCGAGCCCGGCGTCAGCGGCGTCAGGAACGCGCCCGCGCCCGGCGGCGTGTGCCGTGGCGAGGGCGACCGCCCATCTGTAACATACAATGCGTATTATGGAATCTTCCCAACACTTGGCTAGACTAAGAATTTTTTATTAGTTTATACATAGTATATATGAAATCCAATGCAACGTATGAGGAGCGCATGCTGGCTACGTCATAGGTAAATCAGAACTGAGCACTTAGAAAAAAATAATGTTTGAAATTGGTATGATTTATGATGAGTGAACGGTGGTAACCTGTGGTGGAGGGAGGCGGTGCGGCGCGCGCCTGCAGCTGCTGCAGCTGCTGCGCCGCCGCCTGCGCCACAGCCTGCTGCACCTGAAGCACACGCAATACACACGCTTTACATCATTTTTTTTTGCATTAATACCTCTGGTGTTCTTCAAAAGGCGGACCGTAGGAATTGAATTCTAGCTCTTTCGTAGAAAATTATAGCGACACTTCCTGGCATGCATGGGCGGTCGTTGGTGGGCGCGTACCTGCGTGTGCAGCAGCAGCGAGTGCGCGCCGTGCTGCGTCAGCAGCAGGTGCTGCAGCTGCGCCAGCGCGTTGCCGGCGCCCGCCGCGTTCTGCAACAACGCTCACATCAACACAGGCAGAGCAGCATACGAAGTACGAGTGTAGGGGAAAAAGCACGGTATACAACTAAAAAGGATGTCTTGTCGCGCACAAGTGAGAACACAAGCACTGCATATCCTATTTTGCCACTTTCATAGTTTGGTGAGAAAGCCATCTAACCCAATAATGACCAGATCAGGTACAGAACTCGTTATACTCTTGAACCGGATCTTGCCATTGTACATCGTTAACTTCCAGACTCTGGATTCCAACTTCTTACTCAGTTTTCAGGATATTAATTAGTCTAGATCTAGATTTGAAGCCAGGACTTCAATGACGCGTCCATAGTTTAACATGCTAGCCGCTGCGTAACGCAATCGAAGAGATACTAAGAGGAAGAGCGGACAGCGTTGTATATTTAGTGTATATGCCGGTGTGTACTTGTCGGTATGTTTGCATGTGTGCGTATGAGTGTGTGGGCGCACTCACGAGCACGGCGGCGGCGGCGTGCGGCAGCGGCGCGCGGTGCGGGTGCGCGGCGTGCGGCAGCGGCGCGGACGGCGCGCGCGGCGGGGACGGCGGCCGCTCGTCGCCGCTGATCTCGCCCTCGCCGCTCGCGGAACCGTCTGGAGACAACAACCAAACTCAGCTCACAACTAACTAATTATTTGGTAAAGGTATTTTAATGCAATTCAAGTTAAAAACAATCGCCGTCACCTACTAGGTAAAAGGAAGGAGTATTGTGTAAACGACGATAGTAACGGCGTGCGCCAATACGACTCCTTCATACTCTTAGAGACTGTCCTCTTCTCCATATTTGAATTAAGTTTATTTTCCTTCTAGGAAATGATTATCAACAATAGTTTTGCGAGAAGGTCATTAATATTCAAATTAGAAAGGTAAAACTGGATCCAATTAGGTGCAATTAACGCAAAATTATTTGACAAGTAAACTTTTGTTTATTTATCTATTGTTTAGTAATTTGCAGTTATTTTAATATTGAGAAGAGTAGGTACTATTTCCAGCCTAAGTTTAATATCACATACTTAAGTTTAAGATGATGCATCTCCTGTTAGGCAGTAGGTACATGAAAACAATTAAAAATTAGCTGACTTCTTGACTTCTGGTTTCGCAAGGCTTGAGGAGTAAGACATTTATTTTGTGTTTAATTCAATATTTCACACTTGCAATGAAACAAGAGGTCAATCAATCCATGAGTAAAAAACTTTTAGGCTATGATAGCTTTCATCACATAATAAATTGAAACTATGACAGTAATATTATTTAACGGGACTTAACGCGATATTAATTAATAATCAATAATATGTATACTACCTCGTACTGCTTGAAGTTTTGGCTGCGTTACAACAACCGTGGTTGCAAGCGGACTCAGTCCGCTTGCTGTTAAATAACATAACTGTCATAATGCAACGCGAAAGTCTCAAATCTTAAATTGGAACTATACTTGGTAGGCAGTACAATCATATTATTTTTTTATAATTCATTCATCTTTAAAGAATAAACAATCCGAGCCTTTGAACCAGTGTCATCACAATATGATGAAACCTAAAAACTGTTATGAAACCTAAATGCGGGAATACAGCGGTATAAATGATGGTGACCGGTTAGATAAAAAAAAAAGATAATGGCTATGTGAGGTAATATAAAAAAAAACTTGTTATTTTACTGAGGAAAGGTTCTGTGCTGTATGTAGCGGAGATTATGTTGCATTAACGTGACATCACCCACGGGCGCCGATGCAAATACGCGAGTGAGCGATGGCGCGGGTGATGTATGGCGCCGGATATTACATGTAAATCCCGTCCTGTCCCGGCGCGTCCCGCCCCGGCCCGGCAGTACTTGAGGCTGTTCTGCACGACTTTGCACTGATTCAGTTTACGATATTCATCAGCACGCACATAATGCTGAACTTTGAACTATGCATGATCGTAATTTACGACCCCATTTTGCAGACTTCGACATTCGCTTTAATGTAAGAAACAAAACGTCACTTTGAAGACATAAGAAAAGTGTGAAAAATCTATTGCAAACATTACTGACTTGGACCTATTTGACTGAGATTTACTTTCTTTCATTCCATTAAGTGATGAACACTATGTCATTTATATCACACTAAAAAAATAACGTGTCTTTAGTTTTTAGTAATTATATAGCTGATTGCCAAGCAGTTTTAAAATTAACGTGACAGACGTGACTAACCTGCGCACTCCGCAAACAAGAAAGTGCAAGGGTTCCCGTCACAAAAGAGGTAAGGTAATTTTAATGCGCTCAGGTCTCGTGCCGAAGATTACCCCTTTCAAAGATCACGCGCTCGAAGTTGTAAAGAGCTGAATGTGAAATAAATCACTGCATCGGAAGGTGGTGCGTGGTTGTCGTTTATGAAAAGATTACACGTTTGGTCTGAGGGTAAAGGGTGAAGACGTGCGCGCGCGCATTGTGCGTCGCGTGCGCCTGCGCAGGTACACTCGCACGCGGCAGGGGCTAGGGGGTGCTATTGACACTTTCTCTAACTCTTGCCGTAACTCAAACTACTAATCGTACTATACGTACAGGCAAAATAAACACACCCCTTTGATATATTACGACAGTTACATCGATCTTACATTGTAGTTGTGTAAGACGTTATTCGTTTATATTTATTTTATTGTGATTGATTGATGTTCTATTCTTTGACTTGTGCATCAATAAAACGGCCCTTAACGCGATATTTAATCATGTAGTGTAGCATTTACATTACTTAAGACACCACCAGAAAATGCAACGTGAAAGTTTAAAATCTTATAATACTGCGATTTACCGATCATAATTAACTACGAGTATTTATGTACGTACGGGAAGTCTGACGGCACATGATTTGTTACTACTGGGAAAGTTAATAACCGTATTTGTAAAAGAAAGCCTTCTTAACCTTCATAAACACAATCCAATAGTACCTACTGAAGATTGTTATTTAGAATTCACTGGAAAGTTTGCCGTACTCGCAAAAGCTACACATGCATTAAACGAATTAGATTTAATTAAATTAAAACAATTTATTTCGAACAGAGGTTCATAATTTTTGCTACTAACAATTTCCTTAGCCTATGTAAGTAATGCGACATAACTCTATTAAATATGTATTAACTTGTGGAAATAATGATATGTTATGTATATTGTGAAATAGCTGCAGTAGTACAAAATGTGCGATACGTACCATGGCTGGGCGGAGGCGAAGGCGACTTGATAAGCTCGCCCGACTCTTCTGCAACAACAGACAAAAACACATTATTCTATGATAATTAGAGAATACTTAACAGTTTCAAAACAAAACAAAACTATGTTGTCTAATGCGATGGGAGAATTTGCCGCAGGCGGTGATTCACAACGCATTATTTAGATAACATTACAACATTTATTTTGTATGTTTTATTTGTATTTTTTTGTATTGACTTAAAATTCAACTCTTCTGTTGCGTTTTATCGGTGCTGGTGTTGGAGCTTTTCAAAGTTACTTTATGAATTTTCACTTATAAAATATACTTAAAATCACACATACTACTACAATCACACGTACAGTCTTGCTAACAAATCTCACAATCTTCCAAAGCCCTGTTCTAGAATGTGCTAGTCTGACGTTCCCTATATACTATATTGCATAATTCTTGAGCATAAACCATAATCTAGGCAGATTTAATATGAAGGGTTCATTCATTGTGGCTCCTACAAGCGGCATGTATTAGCTGCGCAATGAGTCGAGCTTGTCGCGCTAATGAGCGTGGCTAAGCGGCGGCGGCGGCTGACACGACGCGGGCGCCTCAAGGTGTAATGTAAGGAGATTAGCTTAGGTGCTTGCCACTAATCTGACACTATCACACTCACCGACAAAAAACATGTGTCTTATACCAAATGAATACAAGTTTGAAGGAAACTTCTAGACTTTATTGTAACGACGAGACTTTTTTTATGTACATTCATTTAGAATGAGTACTTACTAGTAACAGTTAAATACACAATCCAGATAAATTGAGGTACCGGTACTGATGTAATACACGTGATATATGATAGAGAGGTTTATGCGACTATTTCAGTTAACCGCTTGGACCATAAAAAGGTTCTAAAATTTCCAGCCAATTTGGAGCCTACTCGATTAAATGTATTTCGTGAATCGATATTCAATGATACGACTGATTAGATGGTACGTTGTTTGTGATCGAGGCGTCACGGCGAGGCCGCGGGTAACGAGATTAACTAATTAAGCGCCGGGAATTAGGGATAATCGCTGAAGCTGCGGCCGCGTCGGGTTACACGCGCGCCGGCTCGGGCGCTGACGCTGCGGCGCCTCCGACCTACTCAGTTAAAACGCCTTGTATCAGGTTTTAATCAAAGTATGAATGTCGAATTTTAGAAATGTGTTTTTTTCAGTTTAAAATTTCATTATTTATAATTTGTTACATATTGATAATGAAATTAATAAATAAATGATTGTCTAATTTTAGGAAAGAAAACAAAAAAATCAAATTGCTTAAAAATACCCGCCATAAAACTGTACACGAAATATTTGAAGTCTTACTCACAGGTCAATAATTAATTATAAATTAACAACTGTGTCCGAACAAGACCTAAACATTTCGTTTGGATAGGTGAGCCAGTTCTTGAGTTGTAAAATTACAACGAAAGAAACATTGATTTATTATATTAAAATTAATTACTATTTATTGACCAATCCAACCTATAGTATTAAAAAGGTCTTGTCAACAGGGCAGCCGTAGCGTCGCAGCGCTGCTACGGCGTTGCTACGAAGTGCTACGGATAATTATTTACTCCCAATAGGCAAAAAACCGTTTTTTAAAACTTTACACAAAGGCTAAAGAAGTTAAGCAGAAACAGTATTCGCAAAGGATTTCCATGCATTGCGCTGCGTGGGAAGACGGGACCTGTCACGGCTGATCCCGCGCACAATGCGTCCTGCGACGGATGCCGACTTGCGCCCGCGCACCCCATTCAAATGCGAGGATTCGGGTAATCTTAATACAGGGTTAAAAAACTTGATCCGCCGCGAAAAAACAGAGTATTGTGCGCGGGAGTTGCGATTATTGAAACGTCATCGCTGTGAGTTTTTTCGTTTCGCATACGAATTTAGCGATTAAAAAAAGGGTACAGTCGGAGAAATACGCGCATGTATTAACACAAATATTTTTTACGTCTTAAAAATAGGCTGTTGTAAGGATTTTTTTGCATTACATCCTTTTTTTTATACATTTTATACGATTCATATGTCGGGGATGCGTATGAGTAAAAAAATATGCATCTCTATTTGGTTCTCGATCATGTCGGCGCATTTTTGGATCGACAATGTGTTTTCCAATTAATGATTGTGAAAGGGCATGACAATACTTCTAGCTACCTCGAATGACGTAAACACATTACAATATTACAGATTTCTACTCATTAATTAGTGCGGCTGTCGAGCGCTGCGTCATATGCAAAGTATGAAGGTACAAGTTTTGCTTCCTTGTTTGTAAATTAGTTTCGTAATATGCGCGGATTTTAAAAATAAATTAAACACTTACTACACATATTAAACAAACAAAGCGTGTTCAAACAAACAAGCTCTTCAGCTTTATAATATAAAAAAATAGGTTAGTATAGATTGATACCTAATACAACATGGATGGTAATGATAGATTGCAATAACTTGATTTCTTATTTACAAACATAACCGAGTTTGTAAACGCCTGTAACTAATCGTTTCATATCCCGTAAGAGATTCTTCCACAACTCATAAAAGTAATTTTTACGATGCCTTGCAGTAATGCGGTAACTGATATAGTTTTAGCATCTCGCAAATAATTTTAAAATCCTGATATAACATACGTCGCAGTCGGGTGCACGCGCCTGGACTAATTAACCATTAAACTTCAACACAACCTTAACATGCAAATGTTCATATCTGTGCAAATACGGTACTATTTGCATATTATTATTCAAATTAGTTCAATTAAATTCTTAATCTCATAATTACGAGTCAGTTTTTTACTTAATTTGCATAATAATTTAAGTTTAAGTATTTTTAGCTCGTCTAATCTCATCTCTCGAGAGCAGTTTTGAATCGTCTTTAACTTTGTTACTGTTCTACATTAAGAGGCAGAATAAAATCTTACTTCATACAACTTGCTGAAGTTTAACAATGGACTTCTTATGAAGCTAAGTTTCATTTAGGATAAGAACTTTTCACGCTAATAGGAAAAGTTGTAAACAAACATGGCCGAGTTGACGTAGAGTCCAATCCTGAAAGTGCAAACGCGCGTACTCACGGTAGGAGCAGTAGGTGGCGCGGCCGGCGCGCACGCACGCGGAGAGCACCATGGCCAGGGCTGCAGCGGGAGCACGAGTCACAGAGTCGCGCAGTCACAGAGCAGACGGCGAGCGAGGATAGAGCGCGAGTAGGAGCGGTGGAGCAGAGAGAGCACAGCGCGCGGGCCGGCGCGCGGAGTGTCACTGCCGGCGCCGGGGCCGCGCGCCGAGTCGCGCCCGCGTCCCCGCGCCCCCCACCACCCCGCACCCCTCACCCGCCAAACGCAACCGACGAACATTAAAATTTGGAACTTTTTTGTCTGAATCCGTTTCTTTTTCCGCCCTTATAGTGAATTTTTTTCGCGCGACCTCGCCATTATTTCGATTACCTGAGATGATTTTTTTCGCTTTCGACGCGATGCGCGCTTAAAAGCTGTTTAATTTTTTTAGGAAAGGGGAACGACGGGTTCGGCTAACCGATGCGCGAATTCCGATATCGGGTTTGATTGAAAAAAAGGTTCGTTCGAATCGTTCGGAGCGTGTGCCGAGAATCGTTACAGCGTTATTATCAGACAAAGAATGCTCTACTATCTGCGCCTCCAATCGCGCCATTGTCGGAGTGTAAATAATGACAGCCAAATATGTACTGAATTAAATGCGAATACATTAAAAAAAACACCTTAAATGTGGTTTCGCAGGCGTTTTGTTCAAAATTGCATGTTCTAGTCCTTATAGAGGTGTCCATCAAATAAAAATTCGCTTAAGCCGGCGAGTGAATGCTTAATTAAATGGTTATCAAACAACAGCAATCTCTTCATTGTCGATTCCTTAGGAAGACCGTAAAATACTTAATTTTTTAAGCTTCGTTTTACATTTAAGCGACATTACCTCTGGTCGCCCTCTCGTCCACGTCGCTAACGAACAAAACAACTTACGCAACAGAATTTCGTGAACAGTTCTCAATCTATTAAGGTGTTTTCAACGGCCGGTAAACTATACGAAGTGTTTTACATTTCACTAAAACGTTTCTAAATTTTTCAAGTTCTAAGAAAACTGAAAAGGCGCCAGGGAGAATGGTTGACCGCTTTAAATGTGTTTGCATTGCTGTAAGAGATGAGATGCGGGAGGGCGCTTTGATCGCGGGCCGCGATTGAGGACCATGAATAAGAATGTAAACGTTACGGCCAGAGGTCGGCGATATGCAGGGCGCCCTTTGACCGGGTTCACATCGCACATTCAACAATCTCTTAACAGTTGAATAAGAGACTTGGCAGACTCGGGGATGTTACGGGATAGATAACTATGAAAACAAAATTTATTCTGAAAATTATTCAAGTTACACATTTCTTGTTAAAGTAGTAGCCCAATCATGTTTTCGTTTGGAAAGGGTCGTCCATTTCGAAAATCGTTTCGTATTGTTAGCTACATATTGAAACAGATTCTTTTGAACTTCATTTGCCTTTTGACATATAATTGCAACCAAATGAACATTTTATATCCATAAGGGTTAGCCTTCGTGCTAAGAATCGGGGTGTTCAAAAAAGTTTTGCTGGGGTCAAGAAAAGAAGACCAAAGATTTAAAAGTACTTAGCTATAGCTACAAGTACTAGAGGGATGCTGCACACACCAAGGCATCAGCTTTGAGCTGATTGAAGGTCCAGGTCCACTCGGCGAGTCCGTCCGCGATCTTTGTGATGGTAATGCGCGCAAACACCGGCCGGCGATGAAAGTTTAATTCCACCCCGCGCCCCCTCGCCCCCGCCGCCCGCGCCCCGCGCCCCGCACCCCGCCGCCCCCGCCCGCACCGGCCGCAACTCGCTTTGAAGCTCTCATGCATCGTTATCAGCGAATGCATTTACGTAATGTGCCCCGTGTTTGTTTAGGCCAGCATATTGCTACTTTGAATAAGAAATTCGCCTTCTTTTGTGGAGAGTCCTCCGCGGCGAACAAACAGCGGAGCCACAATCATGTTGTTTTACGCGGATGTTTGCGAAACGGTTCTTCGACTAACGTTTTGCATTTAAATTTTGCTTTCAATACAATACGGAATACAAAACGTTGGATTAAAGTGAATACAAAGAAAACCGTTTCGAATAAAGTAAATAAAGTTTTTTGAGTCTATATTACTGGATAAACGCTAGGAAGAAGATTACTCTGTTCGTTACAAGAGAAACCGACAAATGTTTGGAGCAAATGAAAGTAAGCGGTCAGTGAAAAGAGTGCAAGGATATTTTTTAATACTTAATCAATTTTAATTAGTTCATCAAAATAATGAATCACGTAACGCGCCGCACTGGCGGGCTGCTGCTCGTTGCAGCGATGCAGTTGTCCGGTGCAGTCACAATGTTCCCAAGAACTGACGCACACCCAGAATCAGGAGATAGCGCGACTAACAAGTCTGTCTTGTTAATCGTAATTAGTAGATTACGTTTTGCAAGTTGTAAAGTAGTATAATATTGGGAACCGTTTCAAATATTCTTTTTTTGTAAACCACGCATTTCAAGAAAAAAAAACAACCATTACTGTGGATCATCATTTTGATGTTTTGATATGTGTTTGATATATTGCACAGTGTGAGCAAGTGCGCTACGCCGGGAGCCCCCGCGCATCGTAGCTGCTACGAGCGTAGCCGCCGTCCGCGCGAGGGCGACCCTCTTGTTTCACTCCGCGACATTTTATCAACACTGATTTCTATATTCGCGAGTTTTATGAGGTGTCGAGGGTCGCGAAGGGTTGAGCTCCGACTGCTAAGTACCCGGATTAGGGCGGACCCTAGTAACGACCTAGCGCTGGCCCTGTTGCTCTTTATTACGCGTTTTGATAAACATTTGTGGATGTTTTATTATTAATAATAATGCAATTTATCATTCTTATTAAAGAGATGATCGAAAATTGGAATAAAGCATGTTGACTAATATTTTATTAATATCGATCAGTACATTGGTAAGAAATAAGAATATTTTTAAAAACAATTTGTGATTTTTGACTTTTTAGAATCATGTTGATGGTATACCCGTAAATGTATAGGAAATAATATATTTATGCAAGATCTGTTAATGTTCATAAATATGATTTATAAATGACTATTACTTATTTATAATGAAATACACACAATATGAGTATAACACACGTGGTGCATAAGTCGTAAATAGTGGTGTTTATGAAAATTGGATAGCATTAGCGATGTCCGTGTTTATCGCCGGCGCATGTGTCCGCCGGGAGGCGCGGCGCGTCGTAAATCCGACTGACCCGTGCTACGCGGCCGCGCTACGGTGAACCGCGCTACGCTGACCCGCGCTACGCTGACCCGCGCTACGCTGACCCGCGCTACGCTGACCCGCGCCACGCCACCCCGTGCTACGCTGACCCCTCGCGCGCACAGGTGACGGCCAGGCGCACAGCTGTTTCAAAAACAACTTATTTGGGGGTGTAAGGGACTCCAATAAATGTCGAGAATGACGTGTTTGTTTGTAAATAAGTTCACCTCACATTTTATTGAAACAATTTGAATGCCGCGGGACCTTTTTATTGAAAAAATTATACTATTAAACTTGTGTGTCTGCTTTACATTGATGGTTTTTATTGACATCGTTGTGATGATACTATAGCTAAGATTAGTCCTGCTAATACTCGCGACATGTAAGGTTAAAGATGGATTAACGATTAGCTAGCAAGCCGCATTTGATATCACTAATTCCGTTAAACTAATCTCATTGTTAGTTACAAGTAGGTAGATATTAATTAAATAAGTCTTCGTGAATGTAACGATAATTGCTAGTATCTTATTTTTATGCATAGATGTATAAATTAATTGAACATCCGTTGCATCAATTTTTTACCTCGATCTCTATAAAATAGGCCCAAGCTTTTTCCTGATATTCCTAAATCTACATATTGTTTCCTTTACACCTTCATTTCGAACACACATAATGTATTTAGGATTTTAAAAGTATGTTTATCTACTTGATGATTATAAAATACATACCAGTAGATTGTATTTGCTATCCAATTTCTCGGTTTTGAAAATAGCTCCAGACTGTTACAATAATTTGTTTGTTGTGGAGTCATTCCGTATAATTACATGTCGGTTGTGTTGCGTAGTGAGCGGCGCAGGAGCGGCACAAAGGCTGCCCTGCGCCGGCGCAGCGCCGCGATCAGATGTTATCTTTTGTCTTAGTCTGTTTATTGTGCGCGCAGAGAACTATGTAGCGTGATTTTGATAGCTTTATCTCAACACAGTGAGCTTTTATTAAGATTATGATTCTTCGATTCCGTAGATTTCATAACAAGTTCGTAATATCTTTTGTACTGTCAAATAGCAATAACTAATAGGATAAGGATCATAATTAAACGGAACAGAAAGAAGAAACGTTATAGTTTTTGCTGTTATGCTTTCTGCTTCTTAGAATTAACAGGATATATCTACCACGGCCTAAACATTGTGACTTTAATTCGTGAAAGGTTAATTTATGAAATGTGATTTAGCATATTCAAAATTGTATAATATGTGTGGTAATTTTGGCGAGGTGTAATGTTGCCCGAGCCGGTGGCAGGCGCGCGCCGTGACCGACGGCGGGTCCCGCGGGACTCGCGGCGGCGCCCGGATGCGCTCACCTGCACGCCGCCTGGTTTATGCGTCCGGGATGTTTAGGGCCGGGCGGGGACAATATTTCAGCCGCACTAAGCCTGAATAAATTACAAAGAGATCAGGCGTTATTTCTCTAGAGTGCCATTTTCGTGTTAGTTGACCGCGGGGCAGTGGAGTGCTTTTTTTCACTTATGCGGCGACGATTTGTCGAATTTGAATTTTGTTTATTTCTTATTGAGCCAAATCTTTTTAAAAGGAGTATGAATACTGGAAAATAAGCAATCGTCCATCATAACCATACTACAGAAGTAAAAGCGTTTTAGTTGTTACTCATTTCCCAAGTCAACCCAATACGTGACGTCGAAAACGAGTGTTTATAAATCTGTAGTTAGTACAGCACAAAGGTTAAATAGAAAAGTTTAACATTGACCAGTACCGAGCAAATCGTAAAAGAATCAATTCAGCTTAGAGCTGAGTTGGAGCGGAGCTCGTACATAGGCGAGGCTCACGAGCGCGGTTCAATTAACCCGGGGCAGGGGTCGCGCTGCATTAGCGTTCTATTTGCATTTTCAATTCGCTCCGCACAATGCAGCGAGGGCGAGGTCCGGCGCGGGGCGCGGGGGCGGCAGGGCGCGGGGGCGGCGGGGGCGGCGGGGGCGCGGGGGCGGCGGGGTTGCCCTCTAATCCCGTTAGCCACCTCGCAACTGTTCACATTCGCCGTTTAGCCGACCTCATCTACATAAAGTGCGTGAAATTTGCTTTCAAATTTAAACCCGCCGACCCTCGGCGATCTGTGTTTAGATAGCGTAGAACGCTTTAAAATTAAGGGCAGAGTTTAAACATAATATGGGAACAGGCAAAGTTGTATATTAAGCGCATTGAAAGTGTAGTGTTGGTTGGTTAAACATTTCAATTCGTGTGTATGACAAAATTTAATATTTGCAGAAGTATCTGCTTTTCATTGAAGAGTTGGGAAATGATGTATTTTAATTTATTTAAACATTCACCGTGAATTGGTCAAGGTTTACGCTTGACACCATATAGCTCACTCCATCATAAAAGTTTTTGGTTGCTGTAGAGACTGTTACGCGCCCTACAGATAAGTTGTGAGCAGAGTAATTATTTTGCTATCTGTGATTGTGGGCTGGATCTGTAGCTTTGATTTTTCTAGACATGAAAACAAAGTTGCAATTGAGAACTAAATAGGTAGAGGAAACACCTGAGCATGTCGCCTTACGAGTATCGCATTCACGAGAAGCGCCGTGCGTGCGCTCTCCACGTGAAATATAACTATTATGTACGAGAGCAACTTTGTGAGGCGCTGATGACCCCTTCCGCGATTGTAGTTATTACGCCGAATTCACATCATTGTACTGCCGGCGCGATTGCACCGACCGGGGGGCCGGTAATAGGCCGGTATTTTTTACTTAATTTTGCATAGAGTGAATGAGCTAATGAATGAGTGATTGGGTTTAATTTGTTTACATCGCGATTAGCGCTACACGTGGAGCGCCAATTATTTGCATGTCGCGTGGGGAGACGTGACGTCAGGGAGAACAATGGCGGAGTCTGCCGGCGTGGTGTGTGGGGGGGGGGGAAGGGGGGAGGCGAGGCGGCGGGGCGGGCTGATTGCGCGCTAATCAATAGCTGCAGCTGCATCCCGCCCGCCCGCGCGCGATGCCGTCCCAGACTGCTTTGTCTTTAGTTTTCTCATGAGGTGCGATTGGCTGCCATGCTTTCTTCTCCGGCGCCGCCTCGAGTCGGGCAGACACGAGATGTTTGTTTAGTTGGAGTCGCGTGTGATTCAATCATTTAGACGGCTTTTGAGTGTATTCTGAGTAGTATGTTACATGAAATAACTTAGTATATTAAATTAAATTTGCATTCGCTCGAAAGAGATTAGTTGGAAGAAAAACGTTAACAATGGTACTGACAAGGAATTTGAACACACTATATTTCAGGGCTAGGACCGGTATAATTATGAGGCTGATGAATAAGAATGGCACACAATAGGAGTAAGAACAGCTATTAATATCATAAGATGCTTGGAGCTGTGTGAAGCGTCGAGAGCGGTGGAGAGCGACTTGAGCGCGACCGTTACTGCGCGCGCGCATTGTCACATGCGCTTTGTCGCGATTACCGATGACTCGGAATATCTGCTACTTTGGGGGAATTAATGGTTTATACTGACACGAAAAAATGCGTCAATAATAAGTTTAAATAGAAAAATGGAAAGTTTCTGGTGATGACTAATGCTTTACGACTGCAATGAAATATTAAGTTTTCATCGTATGAAAGCTACTATGGTTGTTTACTTTTTTATCATTATAGTAATAGTACTGCAACCTTTTATTATATTTATATCAAAAGTAGTCACAAGATAAGTAACTTGTGGCAAATAATTCCATATTATGTTCTAGTAGGTAGTAATTTTATTTGGCATGCATAGCCATTGAAAATTAATAAATAAGTAATCCAATGTAAAAATTTAAATGCATTGTTGTTGTATGTAAAGCTACATAGGCGGCTCGGCGGCGGGCGCGGCGTATGTAAATGATATGTAGATGGCATGTAAAGCAGCGCCGCCGCGATTGGCGCGGCTTACCCTTCACCCTTTACCCTTTACCTTTTATCCTCGTATGGAAATAAAGGCGTAAAAAAGAGATTGTGTCGCGTGCGGCCTCCGGGGCGCGGGGTGTGGGGCGCGGGGCCCGGGGGCGGGGGACGGTCGCGCGAGGCAAGGGTTAGCACACGGCGCGTGATTTATGACGCAGCGTCATTTGTAAATTATTCCGTGACAATATCGGCCGGTTTAATTTAAAGCGATGATGTATGATGCTCGGCCGCTCGTATTATAAATATTATAAATAACGCTAGTTATTGCCGACGCAGCCGCTCCGCACGCGTCTCTAACTACTGCGATCACCCCTGATTCGATTCGCTATTTAATACATTAGGATTCTATTGAAGTTGATAAGCAAGTTTGAAATAATTTTAAATATGGAGGCCCCAACTGACAACTGCCTCTTTACTCATAGTTGTCCCCGGGAATGGGGTAGCCTGACTAACTAGGAATTAGTGGCAAGACATTAAAGATCGCTATCATCTTTATTACGGAAATTCGCAACAAATAGATTCGTCTCACAGTTGGCTGCACTATGATTAATAATATTTGTTTTTCGAATTTCCAATTTAAGTTGCTTTGCTGTGAAACCACTAGAGAGTGTCCGCAATCAGTGGCTGACCACGCGCTCCGGGGCCCGGCTGATTGTGAATTTATGATGACGTACACACAACACAGCGCCCACGAACAAACATTAATGTTAGCGCGGGGCCCGGGGGACGCCTCATACTTACTCACATAGTCATTGACGTTACACTCCAATGCTAAATCAAAACTCCAATGCTAACAATACAACCAATTTAGACTTTATAAAAAAAACATTGTTTTCAAGATTTATCAGTGATCATTTAGAATGCAAACATCGATGAAAACATATTCACAATCATATAGCATGAAGTGCGGCAAATATTGAAATAATTTGTCTTTAAAAAATGCCGTGCTCTACCACCAAGTCCCTCTAGTGAGTTTTTTTTTCCTTTTAATACTTTTCAATAATCATTATAAATCGAGAATATAAATATCAGTCACGCTCAGTCAAACTATTAACATATTGTCTTCAATGTACGTTTTAGTAAATGATTGATGAGCAAATGATTTACGCATCGCATGGCTTCAGCTGAAACGTGCGCGCCGTCCGCTGCGCCCGCGCATTACCATATTATCCGTCATTCGATCGCGCACACTGGACAGTAATTGTTTTTATCGAGAGACGAGTCTTGTTAATTTGTGAATCAACATAATTATCTTGCAAGTTGCAAATTTATTCTCATTGAATATTTTCTTTAAATTTTAATTAAATATTATTATGTTGAGCTGTAGTTGATTTCTTTACGATGTTGATATCTGATAGTAAGAAAGGTTATTATTTAAAGCGAAACCTGTACGATGAATGATATAAAACCGTACAAAAACAGCGCATGGTTTATTGGATAATATCATACTTTATAGTTCTAAAGATGAGTTATTGATATATAACCGTCCGTGTTAGTCACGGAAATGAAATCGAATTCGGAATCGAAAGAGTAAATCAGATTAGAAAAACAGCGAAGGTGTCGAATGCGCTGGCGCAGGCGGCGCAGCTGCGCGGGTGCGGGGCGCGGGGCGGGGCGGGGGCGCGGGGGATGCGGGGACAATCCGCGCCACGCGCCACAACCCTTTAGCTGCAGTTAACTCTATTTAATTTAACAATTTGGCGCTCGCGGGCGGAGGCATTTAACCCGGCGCGTGCCGCGGCCATGCGGGCCGCTGTAAACTGAGCCTCGCCGAGACTCCGCGTCGTTATTGCCGCTTTAGTAATTTATATCGCGGCCGAATAAACATTATAAATTGCTTTAATCACGTTTAATGGTCGTCGATAGTAATAATTTACTAGAAACGGGGTACGTGCACATAACGAGACGGATTTTGACAAGCGCCTCGGTGCCACTCGTGTGCTCATTATTTTTCCTTATTTTAGCGTCCTATTTAGAAAAGTTTTCATTAATATTTAACAGTTGAATATTATGATCAGTAAATAGGTGATAATATATTGTATTTCTTTTAAACTATAGGTAGTGAAACGATTCGAGCGGTCCGAGTGGCGGTGGCGGTGGTAGCGGGTTCGGCGGCGGCGCGTGTCAGCGGCAGGCGGAGATCAAAGCGCGGGCCGCGGGGCAGAGGGCAGCAAGGAGGGCGCAGCTTCTTCGCTTTAAACAAACTCTCACGCTCGGCCGCACCGCTTCGCACAAATTCGCAAATTTAATATCGGCCGAGCCCCTGTTTGCGCGTTTTGTGTACGGACTCGATGAAATTGAATTCCGATCTCTTCGCATGGCCTCCGCCGCCGCTGCCCCGCGCGGACACGCAGCTCGCTGCAACTCAAGGCTCTGCTCATCCGAAATAACTTGGCAACTTTTTTACAATCTCGAATAAATTCTCGTATATATACTCTTGTCTTCACTGTTGAAGTGCGAGTGTATTTTTTGTTATTACTGGTTTTAATAGGATGAAGTACCTACCTAGGTTTTAATGTAAGCACTTGAGTCATGCAGCGAAGACACAATATCAATAAATACATTATTTGGACTAAAACACATAGATATTACACCTTCTTAAATACTTTTATTCGTGTATCTATGACTCGAGTAGGTACAAAAGCCGATGTTCATTACCCAAACACTGGCCCCTAGTGGGATTCGAAACCGCGACCGCTGGTTTTGTAGCCAGGTTCTCATACCACTTGACCAAACGGCCCAGTCAAATAGATTTAGAGTAGGCGAGTATTGTTAATTTTTTTTTTCTCCGCTAATATTATGTCACAAGTAAGGAAATCTGGAGCAATGAGTACCTACTCAACCGAAAATCAGCGGGCATCATTCATTAGATCCCATAAAATAAAATCTTTTTAAGCCTGTTTATGTTAATTTTTGGAAATAATGTTTATAAAGCATTTTTAATGTTTACCCACTAAGTTTACTAAAACTTTCATGTTATCAACTATTCTCAATTTAGGAATGGAAAAAATTATATTATTATCGTGTCATGGATGCAATTGGTAATGTGCAAGAACAGCAAGCAGGGTGTCGCGAAACCGTCTGCGCCGCCTGTTACAACAATCACTTTCTTTTTTTGTAGCTCTCGATTAGTTAAAAAGTGAAATACAATCCCTTCGCATGGAGTATGTACATTTGTCTACATACGGCGCACGTGCGTGAAGGGTTACCGGGCACCGGCGGGGCGCGGGCGGCGGGCGGGGGGACGGGCTGCATGTGTGCGTGCGCGCGCGCCGGGTGGCGGGTGCGCATTGTCACAGCTCACCCTTCACCGTTTCACTTTTCATCTCGCGGAACAGATTGGAGTTTTTTAGACGTTTTCCGTTGCGCAGGTAGGGAGGGGCGCGGGGCGCGGCGCGGGGCGGGGCCGCCGCTCGTTTGCATACGCGCCTCCGGCCCTCCTCTCGCGCGCTCCACACCTCGGCCCTCCTCACCTAGCTCTCCAACCAGTTACCACATATACAATCAGCTATGCTGATGACGTGCTATCGATAGTCGTGAGCCATTTCGAATAGTGATGAATACTTATTGCAGAACCGAATAGCACACAAGCTGCATACCCAATTTTGTTATCATTCTGGGTATCCTACAACTTGATCGAATTAAAACTTGTAATCAAATTCGATAACTTTTTTATATCATTTTTCAAGAACGTTTTGATCGCTGGTTGACGTGTAGCTGCTGCAAGCAAATAGTGTTTTGGTGCAGTATTCTCAACTCGCGGCGTGCATTCCCAGCTACGCGCCGCGCAAGACCTGCGCGCGCAGCCCGACACCGCGACGCGCCGGCCATTTGCACGCAAGAGCGAGATGGAGATAGTTAATGTTTTAATTAGTTTTATATTGTAATTGTAATGCTTCCTTTATGTATCGCTAGTTCAGAACCATTTTTTTGTATATATTAGGTTAAGTTTTAATCAATAAATTATTCTCTTCTCTACACTTCAAATGGAGTTTCATTCAAGCAAGAAGTCCTAAAGTGGTGACCCCGACGAGTGCCCGACGAGTGCCCGACGACCTTCTGAAGGAACAAGAAGCAACCTCTGGAAGAAAAAATCAACAACAAGCTGATTCAAGACAATCACTATGGCCGAAGAGGATCAAACCACCAGCACCGCTTCCAGCTCAAGAACCGCAGAAGTGGCGGGTATTGCGTTGTCAATGCGCGTACCTCCCTTCTGGCGAGATAAACCACGGCTATGGTTCATCACATTCGAAGCTGCGACACATGATTTGAAGAAAGGACAAACTCAACTCGCTCAGCTCGTCATCGCGCAACTAGAAAAGCAAGACATAGAACAAATTAGCGATTTGTTGTACAATCCACCGGCAGAGCGATACTACGACGCACTGAAGCAAAGGCTGATCTCCGTGTACGAGGAATCTGAAGGAAGACAGTTCCAGAAGCTACTCTCCGAGATGGAATTGGGGGAGCAGAGACCATCGCAACTTTTACGACGGATGAGAGACCTCGCACGTGAAAAAGTCCCCGAGTCCACGCTCCGCCTGATGTGGATGAACCACCTGCCAGCCCACGTCAGATCAGTACTCGTCGTCAGCGACACTATCAGCAAGACCGCCGCGCTCGACGAACTTGCATTACTTGCGGACAAAATGCTCGAGCAGACGCAAGAAATCAGCGCAATGTCGACGCACCAGACGCCTCAACCATCATCGCAACAACGCTCACCAACTCCGCAATCTAACGATTCACTAGTACTAGTAGTCCGGTCAAAATAGACATTCGAGTTTGCATTAATTCCCACACAGCTGGATTTTTGTGCAGGCCTTGAATACGTCATTACAAATGATATGTCAAAACTCCCCATCGATCCCGCTTGAGCGTTGTTTTTTATTCGTGGTCAAAGGGCCCAAATTTGCGTTTTTTTCTTAAATCTCTGAAACTAAAAGAGCTATCGAAAAATGGTTCAGGAATAGTTTATAGATCGTAAAATTGTCTACCTAAAAGATCTCTACATTTTTCTTCTACAAAGCAGCGCTGTCGAGATATTGTGACTTTAAGTCGCAGGAAAGTCGTATTTTCGAGTAGCCCACATTATGCAATTACAATAAATTGGGTTGAGTAGTTTATCTGGTGCAGGTGGCAATTAAGTATGGAATGGCTCGAAACTATTATTTACCAATTTCCAGTTTTTGTAATGACGTATTCAAGGCCTGCACAAAAATCCAGCTGTGTGGGAATTAATGCAACCTTGAGTCTTAATTTTGTCTATTTTGACTGGATTATAGAAGAAATACGAAGATTATCACTCGAAGTCGCCGCGCTACGCACAAGACAGCATTACCGACGCGCTCGCTCGCCATTCATACATCGCCGCTCCCGCTCTAACGCACGATCGCCGTCTCGCTCGCACACGCACTATCGCACCGATCGTCCGCCATTATCGCCGCACAATGATAACTACTGCTACTATCACAATCGTTTTGGAAGAAATGCAAGAAAATGTCGACTGCCGTGCACATTCAACGATCAACATAACAACAACATGAAGAACGAAGTCTCGTTAAACTAGACCGAGCGTTAGACGAGACGGGGTCCGACGTTCTAGGCAAATCATACCGTCTTTTCGTTACTGATAAGAAGACCCGAATGAAGTTTCTCATCGACACTGGCGCAAACGTGTCGGTGGTACCACGAAGACGGGGAACATCAATGAAGCCTCTTCCATTCAACTTGTACGCTGCGAACAACACCACAATAAGTACCTACGGCGAACGAACATACGAACTTGACCTCGCCCTACGAAGGCCGTACAAATGGAAGTTTATCATTGCCGACGTGAGCAAGCCTATCATCGGAGCCGACTTCCTATGTCATCACGAACTGCTAGTGGACATGAAGAACAAGAAGTTGATTGACAATATCACCAAATTGTCTATCCGCACTCCCGGCTGCTACACCGACGTCCCCACCGTGCGCAGTATCGACCTAGAACAATCATATCACGACATCCTGAATGAGTTTCCCGGCATCACAAGACTCACTTCTATGAAGCTTACACCTAAACATCGAGTTGAACACTACATCGAAACCACCGGACCACCACTGCACTGCCGCGCTCGACCCATACCACCACACCGATATGAACGAGTCAAGAAAGAATTCGAGTCAATGATCCAGCAAGGCCTATGCCGACCAAGCAAAAGCCCATGGTCAAGCCCGCTCCACGTCGTGCCGAAGAAAAATGGTGATCTACGCGTATGTGGTGATTATCGAAGACTTAATGCCATCACCAAACCAGACCGATACCCGATACCAAGAATAAAGGACTTCACATACCAACTTGCCGACAAGACCATATTCTCAACAATAGACCTGAACCGAGCGTACCAGCAAATACCCAACAAAGAAACCGATATTGAGAAGACAGCCATCATCACACCATTCGGACTTTTCGAATTTCCCCGAATGTGTCCGGGATTGAAGAACTGTGGTCAAACATTTCAACGCTTCATCCACGACGTACTGAGAGGACTCGACTTCGTATTCCCATTCGTTGATGATCTCATCCTGGCCTCGGTATCAGAACAAGAACACCGTGACCACCTACGCACGGTATTTCGAAGACTAGAAGAAGCTGGTATCACCATCAACCCTTCAAAATGTGTATTTGGAAGATCAACAGTGAAATTCCTGGGCTACGAAGTATCACCAGAAGGAATAAAACCACCTCAAGAAAAAGTCGCAACAATAACCGAATATCCAAGACCGAAAACAGTACAACAACTACGAACTTTTCTCGGTATGGTAAACTACTACCGTGAACACTAGTCCAGGAATTTTAGATTTCATCTGCGGAATAATTCCTAGTGAGCTGAATTTTTGTATACACCTTCATTATGATATTGTAATGATGATGTGAAAAATCGACATTGATATCGTGCCGGCTAAAAAAGTTATAGGGGTCCAAACGTCACGAAAATCAGTTTTTCGCAAATATCTCGCGATCTATTGCTCGGAGGTCAATAATGGTTGCATAATAGTTGTTCGTCGTACAATTCTCTACAAAAAAGGTCTCTTGCATTTTTCTGTACAATTAACCGTTTTTGAAATAGAGACTAAAATGCACTCACATATGTCATAGTATACCGTACGGCGCATACCAAGGCATAAACCCTATTGTTTGTTTTTTTGCCCTTTATTGTTTGTGTGTTTTTTGTTAGTATGATGTTCTACATATAGAAATATAAAGGACTTGAAATACTAGTACAGTCAGGAAAATAGGAATATCAACTATAAAAAACTAAGTGGCAATTTTTTTTGTCACTTTATAACTCAAGAACGGGCTCACCGATCCAAACCAAATTTTCAGGGTTTGTACAGACTATTTAGTATATGTTTTATGAGAAGTTTAAACAAAATCGGTCGTTCTTTTTATACGTAGCGAAGCACGTACCGGGCCGCTAGTAATGATATAGACATGCAATGTGAATTTTAGCAATTTTGATCCACGATCTGCGAAAAAATTCCTAGTGGGCTGAATTTTTGTATACGCCTTTATTATGATATTGTGATGAAATTGTGAAAAATCGACATTGATATCGTGCCGGCTAAAAAAGTTATAGGGGTTGAAACGTCACTGGACATAGCATATCTATATCATTACTAGCGGCCCAGTACGTGCTTCGCTACGTATAAAGTGAAGCGACCGATTTTGTTCAAACTTCACATAAAACATCTACTAAATAGTTTGTACAAACCCTGAAAATTTGGTTTGGATCGATGAGCCCGTTCTTGAGTTATAAAGTGAAAAAAATAATTGCCACTTAGTTTTTTTTAGTTGATATTGCTGTTTTCCTGACTGTACTAGTATTTCAAGTCCTTTATATTTCTATATGTAGAACATCATACTAACAAAAAACACACAAACAATAAAGGGAAAAAAACAAACAATAGGGTTTATGCCTTGGTATGCGCCGTACGGTATACTATGACATATGTGAGTGCATTTTAGTCTCTATTTCAAAAACGGTTAATTGTACAGAAAAATGCAAGAGACCTTTTTTGTAGAGAATTGTACGACGAACAACTATTATGAAAACATTATTGACCTCCGAGCAATAGATCGCGAGATATTTGCGAAAAACTGATTTTCGTGACGTTTGGACCCCTATAACTTTTTTAGCCGGCACGATATCAATGTCGATTTTTCACATCATCATTACAATATCATAATGAAGGTGTATACAAAAATTCAGCTCACTAGGAATTATTCCGCAGATCGTGGTTCAAAATTGCTAAAATTACTGGACTACACATACCGAACGCCGCATCAATTCAAGCTCCGCTCAATGAATTCCTACACAACTCGAAGAAACGCGACAAGACAGAAATTCAGTGGACAAGCGAAGCAATTCAAGCATTTGAAAAATCAAAACAATGCCTACAAGACGCCGCACTGCTCGCACACCCGCATAGCTCCGTCCCGCTCGCACTATTTTGCGATGCGTCGAACACATGTGCTGGCGCCGTACTTCAACAATATATCAAGAACGCCTGGCAACCACTTGGATATTACTCGAAGAAATTCTCTGATACACAACAGAAGTATAGTACCTACGATCGGGAACTACTTTCAATCTACATGTCAATGAAGCATTTCAGAAAATTATTTGAAGGCAGAGAAATAATAATATTCACCGACCACAAGCCACTCACCTACGCATTGAGCAAGACAACATCGCAAAACGAAACACCACGCCGTGCAAGACAACTTTTATTCATCGCAGAATTCACCACAGACATTCGACATATCAGTGGCAAGGACAACGTAGTCGCAGATGCCTTATCACGCATCGACACCATCGCCTGTCCCACAACAATCAACTACGATCAACTAGCGAAGGCACAGCAAGAAGATTCAGAATTACCCGCACTAATCCAACAAGATAATCTACAATTGAAGAAAATAAGAATACCTAACACCAACTGCGACATCACCTGCGAGACTTCCACATCGAACATCCGCCCTTATCTACCAGCTGATTTTCGCCGCCCCGCTTTCGACGCGGTGCACAAGGTCAGTCACCCCGGCACGCGCGCTACAAGAAAACTCATACAACAACGATTCTTCTGGCCGTCGATGAACAGCGACATTGGAAAATGGGCGAAGACCTGCGTACCTTGTCAACGTGCTAAGGTACATCGTCACACCCACGCCGCCACAGAAGTTTTTCCTACGTGTGAAAGATTTCATCATCTACACATCGACATCGTTGGCCCGCTCGCAACTAGCAAGAATGGAGAAAGATACCTACTTACCATGATCGACCGCACAACCCGCTGGCCCGAAGCAATACCTATCAGCGAGATAACAGCTGAAGTCGTCGCATCGAATACCTACAAGACGTGGATATCAAGATTTGGTTGTCCTAAGACAATAACAACCGATCAAGGCCGTCAATTTGAGAGTCAGCTGTTTCGCTCGCTTACATACCTACTCGGCGCAGAGAAGACACGAACCACCGCCTACCATCCGCAGAGCAACGGCATTGTCGAACGTTGGCATCGATCATTGAAAGCTGCACTCATGTCAAGACTGGAATCGAACACAAAATGGATCGACGAGTTACCCACTGTGCTTATGGGACTTCGAGCCGCAGTCCGCACCGACACGAACACCAGTGCCGCACAGTTAACCTACGGTCAAGCACTCCGCCTACCAAGTGATTTCATCTCACCATCACCTTCAACTTCACCAGTGAACATCGGTCAAGATTTCGTCCAGCGACTGCATGGGTCAATAACCTCGCTTACGCCTACATACTTGCCGCATAGCAACAAGCGAAGTATGTTCGTACACAACGACCTCTGGACCTGCGATTCCGTATTTTTGCGAACCGATGCAGTACGAAAACCGCTACAACCACCGTATGAAGGACCGTATCCAGTGTTGAAGCGCAATACGAAGTTTTTTGAAATCCAGCTACACGGAAGAACAGCTACAGTATCAATCGAGAGATTAAAGCCGGCGTATGTATTAAACACTACGCCGGACAACCAGTCATCGACCGGCAACGAACATCGCAGTGAAGATGATGTGAAGCGAACTCGATCCGGCAGAAGAGTCAACCTTCCCGTACGCTTCGCTTGAGGGGGAGTACTGTAGCTGCTGCAAGCAAATAGTGTTTTGGTGCAGTATTCTCAACTCGCGGCGTGCATTCCCAGCTACGCGCCGCGCAAGACCTGCGCGCGCAGCCCGACACCGCGACGCGCCGGCCATTTGCACGCAAGAGCGAGATGGAGATAGTTAATGTTTTAATTAGTTTTATATTGTAATTGTAATGCTTCCTTTATGTATCGCTAGTTCAGAACCATTTTTTTGTATATATTAGGTTAAGTTTTAATCAATAAATTATTCTCTTCTCTACACTTCAAATGGAGTTTCATTCAAGCAAGAAGTCCTAAAGACGTTTGCCTGGCAGCAAAACTAACTTTTCACATTTGTTTGGTTAAAAGCGATGTATAGGTAGTTAACAACGAAAAAGGAGCAGCTAATTTGGCATCAATGTGGAGACATTAAACCAACGGCAGCGGGCGTCCCCCGGGAGATGTTATCGGCGCTCGCGATGTTATTAAATTACAGATAGCTTTAAACACACGGTGAGTCGATGATCGATGAGTCAACTTCATTCTGGCGCCACACGGTGGTGCCCCGAAGACCTAAGTAACGGATCTTTTTTGCACGACTTTATCTAAGTAGAACTTAATATTATTGGAGATGACAGACCGACAGCTCATTTTGTAGGGACACAATTTACACGCAAACCGTGCGAGTTTTAATCATGCCCGAAACAAATATATGTTACCGGCAATCTGTACAATCCGGCATTATACACAATACCTAGGCAATGAATAGAATCCCAAAAACGTATAGGTGATGTATGAAATATTTTGTATTTTATACTTTGTCTAGGTACTCTATACAATACCAAATACGCACCCGGTAATGTACGCAATGAAGAGTGTAACGAGGATAGTAATGTTGGGTATCGTTCGAGAAGTGTCGAAACGATTAAATATTAGTCTACCTTTAGTAAGATAGAGGTTGTTTTCATTAAATCCATTTCTATAGTATCAAAATGATTTTAAATATAAAATATTTTAAAGGGTTTACAAAAAAAAAATAACCCTAACCTACTTTTTTTTATCAATCCAGTTAGTCTTCCGTCCCAAAGATTGTAGGTTAGTTAGGTCTTTTTTGCAAAATATTTAAAAATAAAGACCAAGATCTATTCATTTACACATTGCCTGTGCCACAATAGGTACTCTAAACAATCCCTAGGCATTGCATAGATTACCTCGGTAAAGTATGCAATGGAAAATATAATTCATAGTATTTCATACATTGCCATAACGCCCCAGGTATTCAATGCCTTACCTAGGTAATGTATAGAATACCTCGATTATATGCTTTGCCGGTAACATATATACAAGATAAACATGTTTGTTTGTATTGGGTGATGCTTTATTTCACTTAAGAAAATAGATTCACTAAAATACTTAATAGGTAAGTCTTCTTAGGTACGTCCAAGCCAAAAAAAAAAAAATTTCAATTAAAGTCTTTTCAGGTGAAATACCTAACTTCGTTTTGCCATTGCCGTTCTAACTTCAAGACACTAGTGATAAGCTGTTTGTGTATTAACAACAACTGCTTATGTATTTCTTTTATTTTTTTGAAACGATAAATTTTTTTATTACCTTATTTGTTTGGAATAATAATGTTGAATTATTGGTTTTAAATATGACACACTATGTTGTAACGTTTTCATTTAAGCTTTGACTATTTACAGTGAATCAGTCATGCTACATCAAAAAGATTATAAATCTCTTTAAAAATATAATTTGTTTCTGTTTGGTAAGTAGGTTATGTCTATAAGGCGCACCTAATAGGCTACAAAAATAATAAACATCTCTTGAATATGGATCACATCGTTATAAAAACATATGAATCATCATACTAGCCGCGGTTATGATATTTATTTATTATGCTTATTATGCGATGTGTTGGATCATTAAATTTTAAAATGGCGAAGTTTGCGTTTGCGGCCTCTATCATTTCAGTATCTCGCCAGGCTCAGTGATAATATTGTTTAATTGTTTTTATTAACGATACATAAAACTGAAGCTCGTTCTTTGAAATATTTGCATAAACGAAAATAATAACAGTTCTAATAATTGGCATAATAAAAAGCTGCGACGAAACATATATGTTTTATGCAAAAAGAGGAGGAGTAAAAACAAAATTTTCAAATGTTTATCAATGGCCGAAAGAGTGGTTAATGTAAGGTAATCATGCACGAAGGTTAAGGATATGTTTTGTTACAAAATCATATCTCTCTTTACGCATTTCTTGGGGACTTGTATTTTAGTATGTCACACTGTCCCTGTGGCATTAATGATTATACATTATGAAAGGGTTAGTAGGTGAGCTGAAGTACACTAGCGGTGGGAGGCTGCCTGTAACGTGCTCGCAGCAGCGGCGCCGGCGCAGTTCCCGCGCTCACTCGGTCACTGGAGCCGATTGTTCGCTAACGACAGCTTTGTTTATTTAAAAAACGCAGCTGATTCCAACTTTTTGCCCAAAAACCGTTATTTTGCACATAAATCTCACCCTTCCGAGTTTTGAAATTTCAATATCCCCATCGAACAATGCGATCGCGGCGCGTTTTTTACGATACGACGACTTTTAAAAATGTGGGGTAATGCATTTTTTATTACAAAAATGTTCGCGACGCCGGAGACGCGGTCGTTATTCCTTCCCACGGCGGGAAATGGGTCACGCTTTGTTCCGCTCCTTCGTTTTTTCGCTAAAAAAGAGATTTCGGCGACGCGGGGACCTGTCGGATCCCGCCGCGCCCCGCGCCCCCCGGCCGGGCCCCCTCTGACACAGTTTTTTGGGGTAAAAAATGTAAAAATTACGACGCAGCTTGCGATCGAGTTTTCTCAGGAGTTTAGCGTTTTTTTCGCGATAAATCTAATAACGGTTTGTAGTACAAGAGGCGGGCGAAGGGTTGCGGCGACATCTGCCGCGGCGCCGCGACGGCCCGCGCCGCACGCCGCGTGCACCGCGCCGCGTCGCGTCACGTCGCGGCGGAGAGGGGGCGGGGGCGCGGGGGCGGGGGCGGCGGCCGCCAATAAAATGATTAGGTAAACAAAACGAAGGCTGCGGGCTGTTTGAGGAGGAGGGCGAGGGCCGAGATTACCTCCGTTTTAACGCGCGAGAGATTTCAAAGGCGGGCACTTCACAAATAATCCATCAACATCTCGTCGCGAGGCCCTTTAAAAGGCCACTCGGCCGCGAGGGCGCAAATTCGATTCCGCCGTAGATTGGAGTGCATATTCAGCTAACGAGGTTTGCTCGCCACTCGACCCTCTCCCCTCCCAATATTGTGCCAATAAATACCTGCGGGACTCCAGCCACCTCACTCAAAATTACTTAACCGGACGTTTTGAAGCCCGCGCTCCGCGCATACCTCCACAGCCCACTCGCCCGCTCGCCCGCTCGCCCACTCGCCCGCTCGCCCAATCGCCCGCCCGTCCGGCCGCTGCCGACGCTTCTATATGGATTTAGTTAGCTTAAGTTAAAATTTACATTAATGTTAACATTATAATTTATTTTATTATGATGTAGGTACAATTAACATTGTTTGAAGATATAAAATGACTGTTAAATACTCATCAAATAACGGCTACATTAATTAATTAGTTAATTAAAATGATTAAAAATGCGCCTAAATGATGTACATATTATGTGAAAGACCGGCGAGTGCCGCGGGGAATGTCAATGTCGGAAACGTTACGGCTCTGCGAGGTTGCAGAGCTGTGTTAGCATGAATTGGTCATATCCCTAACCAAGTTATAGGTACACAACGACTTTCTCGTTATGAAACAGTTCGCCTTTGCATGTCGCTGTTTTGTGAAAAAGTCAATAGTGAAGCATGCAGGCCAATCAGCCGAATATGTGAGAAATTTTTAACTATGTAGGAAAAGAGGTATGTAACGGTTACCAGAACAGTTTTTTATTCGAACAGTCATTATTATTAAATAATTATGTTGGTACTTAGCACATAAGTTTTTCGACATTTATTGTTTTATTCGATGTTAAGATCTACATCATATTATACTGTCCCTGCTGGCGCGGGCCAGTCGCGCGCAATCATCGCGGCCATATTCGGGCTGAGCGGCACGCGTCGCCCGCGCTTGCATGCAGGAGTGACGTATGCAAGAAGAGACGCAGGCTCAGGGCTGTTGCAGTTGCTATCGTACCTAACATCCCTCTAATAAATGTGAGTCATGCTGATTCGTGCAAATTATTGATGAAAGCAAAAAATAAATACAATTTTGGAATTATTTTGCTAACGGTGAAGCAGAAATGATAAATCTTTAATGTTTGGGTGATACCTACGACACAGACCAGTTCTTCAGTAGTGTGTGGAAACCAGTGTTTGATTTGAATAACAGGCAGCCCTGTGCCTAAGTTTTTTTGGCAGCAGCGCGGGCGTGCATGATCAGTTCCAAAGCGGCACTTGTTCGGCGCAACCCGCGGAATTATTCACAAATACTTTCGCACGTACCCCGCGTACTGCCGGCGCATGCTTTTTGCCCGGACACATTCGGGTAGACATAATTAAGGCAAGCGACGATACACTTGCATAAACTGCACTTAATTATGATCCAAACAGTGTTTCGAGAAGTAACGAAAGCTGCTGTGATGTACAATATCAAATTGAATTTTCTCATTATAAGCTAATTGGGGCATTACCTATTAATGAATTGAACTTGATGATGATGAATTGAAAATATGAACCGAAAGTTACGGTTTAATAGTAAAACATTTTTATTTGCAAGCAGTCAATACAGATCCATAGTCAATATCAAAATCTAATAAACTTATTTGTCACTTAAGTTATTGACGACTTTATTATTTAACTTATGTGTTTATTTCTAAGCTTAGAAAACAGCAGCTTAATTTTTAAAATGAATTACTGATATCAGCTTTAGACTACGAGTACTGTTCGTTAGTGATTACCTACTAGTGCAAAGTTCACGGGCGCAGCAAAGGGAACGCACGCTTCGTCAGACTGCAGTTTCACTTCCTGCACAGCGTCCCACCTGCCTCCAGTTGCATTGTAATTCGGAGCCTTTAATATGAAGACCTGACATCAATTAAAAAGGCCTTTTTAATAATTTTCTAGTCTTGGTTATCGTGAAAGATGAGAAGATCGTGTTTCGATAGTAACGGTCCTCTTTGTTTTTTAAGATCTTTCTTTAAACCATCACGGATAAGGCAGGTAGTAATAATATTCATGTTTTTAACTTATAATAGAGAATATGGATAACATGAAAATTATTCACACTCCGTTCTATATATATTCAGGTTGATGCGTACACAATTCATTCCTCCGTAGTATGCAGAATGAACAGCTTAGTCTTCTTTACTTAGAGTACTAAGAGTAAAGTATAAAGTAGCTGCAAATACGTTTCTGTAAGCTAAAAATCAGTTTGCAAGTTTGTCGGCCGGCGGGGAGCAGCGTGCGTGTTGGCGCGACGCGACAGCGCTTAATTGCGTCATTATTACTGTACAGCCGTCATTAACGGCTGCACTTGCTTATTAAAATCATTTTGAATTTTGCTTGAATCCACAAGCCGTATTTGCTTTTCATTTTATTAAAATGTTGAACTTCAAAAATAATGCAAGGAAGGAAGATTTTTAAGTTTGAGTAAGTACATAGCTACAATCATTTAAAAGCATCAGAACGGGATTGAAATGCTAATGTTGCGAATATTATTTCCATTCTTGTTCTTTCTTTTTTTGGAAGTAAAGCTTCTCTTGTATCCAAGTGCCAAATAATGTATACCGAGTAATATACATAATCAAACTAAGATAAACTTTAAAATTGCAAAATGTTACCGTAGTGGGGAGTCAGTCACAGATCGCTATCGTGTAATAAGCAATGAGCGCAGTGCGGGCGCGCGCGAGTGCGTCGCCGGCATGATACTCGCACCCGCTGCTCGTCGCACGTTGCACATGCACATTGCACGTTGCTTATGCAGATGGACATTTTATAGGACTTTCTCCCGCGAACATCGCTAATCCGCACAGCGACACGGCGATTGATACCGCTGCGGCATGCGCGCAAAAACGCCCGCTGATATGAAGCGTTCGCCGGAATGACGCCGAGCGCCTAATAAGGCGACCATTCTGCTTAAAGTAGTAATATCATAAATAAACGTATATTACACCCACACAGCCTTTGAAATTCTAGGTTTCCTCCAGTAATAATGGCAACTCGTGTAGATCCGTAGGTATACAATCAAGAATAATATCGCAAAATTACCAGTAAAAAACGAAAACTATTAATCCAGGAATGCTTTATAAAAATAAAGGAAGTAAAATTATTAAGTTTTGTTTTTGCAATTTGTATTAAATAATGATTTAATGATCGACATCGAACTTAATGAACATACATTTAACCGGAACAATTAAGGGCTATCTAATTGAACTGTTCACTCTGTATTCTCTAAAATATGAAGCATTCCTGTATTATAATAAGTCGCCGAGTTAGTAGTGAGTTTGATGCGCGATGACGGTGCAGATATTGATCTCGTAACATTGTATCACTCCATAACGTATTATTACGAATAAAAAAAACTTTTTATAAATCTAGAAGTTTGCTGGGAGCTTAAAGCTTGTTTTCAAGTAAAAAACAAATCATCAAAATAAGTATTTACAACAAATACTCGTAGTAATGGGTATTCATTATTTTGGAAAAGTAAACAATAATACTTTTATCAATAGGTATGGCAAAAATTTAATCAGAGCACTTGAAGGAAACACGAATCAGGCACGGCATTCATCGTTTTGTAGTTGAAATGGCACTCAATCGTATCAATTACTAAAATGTAACCCGCTCCCCAAACAAACGTTAATCAAAACAACGAAATTAGCAGTAACCACAGCGTTAGGCGCAAATAACATGGCATTATTTGGTGGACGCCGGCGGTAATGAGCGCGATGCGCCGGATGCGCGCGCGCCGCTCTCCGTGGTACGTCATCGATATTCTTTACTTTGCACTACGTATTTGCCTAATTTCTTTAGAACTTTTAAGACAGACTTGTAATTGTGATTATTAACGAAATTAAGCAGAATTTGCATGGTGTGATTGATATTGATGCTATAATTTAGATTGACAATAACAATAAAGAGTAGTGTTAAATGAGGAGAAATGAATATCAAATTCAAACGTGTCGAACATTGCAAGTTGTAAAGCAGTATTGGCAGTGTGGTATCGTTAGTGTCAATGGCGGTGCGCACGCGCAGGTCGGCGCACGACCGCCATCCATTACGCGCTGGGATGGACCGGGACTACGCTCCTCTCATGGTCATCTTGTCCAGGCTATGCATTGGTTATTGACAATAAACATCGTCATTTCATAGTGGCATAAGTTGCAAATAATAATTCTAACTATCGCATTAACTATCACATATCCGGCGTTATAATCAAGGTATGTATTAGACTTACTTGATGTATGCACAAAACATAAAAAAATATTGTAAACTAAAAAAAAAGAATGAATTGAATAGATTGGTTTTCAAACCATAATCTTGGAATTCCGAATCTGTCTGGTTCCCCTCTATGGGTTACGAAAGTCTGATGGCAGTCGCTTCACTGTAATAACCAGACTTACCAAATCCTGGATCATGGTCAAAGCGGACCCCGTATAGAAACGGGATAAACGCTAGGAAGAAGAAGAATCTTGGAATTCCGAAATACCGAATCGGGTAAAATATTATGATTTGGATTGGGCTTTTAACTTTGTCATTATAGGGAATCCGTAAGCCGAAGATGTGGTGATTTATAACACAATGGGAGCCTCTTTGTAGAAACGTAGGTAGCGGACCAGCACACAGCCTACATGGTATTAGTGAGGCACTACGGCGCAACACAAAGAGCCCATTTCATAAAGAGGCCTCATTAAATGTGCTGCCATTCTGGAGACTCCCCTGATCATAAATTTCATAGATTGACAACATTATCATAGATTACTTGGTCAAGTTTATACCGGCGAGATTGGTGCTCTTTGCAGTAAGACATAAACGGCTAGACAAGTTACTCTTGTACTGAGAGACAACAATACGAGGCTGCGTCGCTGCGGCAGCATTGTGCGCTGACGAGTCGGTAATCGAATCATGATCGTTAATCGCACGAGCTCGAATAATCGGGCGGGCGTCGACCGCGGCGGCGCGGGCCGGGCCGGGCCGGTCACGAGCGCGCACGAATGCCCAACATCCGAGATTTGAATACTAGATAATTAATATCGCTTTATTAGCGGAGGAAATATCGATTTATGAAGATATTATCCGCTTTGTGCGAGCCGCGGCGCGCGGATGCCGCGTCAATCAATTACTGTCGAGCTCCGGCCGCGCGGCCGCACGCGTCCGGCCCCGGGCATCGTCCTGCCGTTGCCAAAACCACGCTCATCAAATATCATCCACATAGGCATTAATTCACATGACAATAAATGTGATGACAAGTATTTAACAATCTGATTGTGGTGTCAAATCATTTATTTTGAGAGACTATTGGAATCAGTTGAAGGGATAGACTGTGCTGAATGGATTGATAGATTATAGTCTTTGAAGGCATCTGCTCTAATGAGCTACATGCCTTCAAAGGCTATAATCAGGAGTTTGTATAGGAGCATCATCAAATGCCTTAACATTTGCTAACCTTTATTCGTAAACAAATCCGAAAGTTGCATTAAATAAATAGTAAATTTCCTCTCCATTAAATACGTTTTAAAAAACGAAGAACTTTTAAAATTATATCGTTTTCAAGCTCAGGTAGGAAGTGGCCCAATTATGACACGCATATGCTTGCAGCGATATCGCTGATGCTATCATCTCACGGCCGGCGACGACGCCCGACAAAGGTCATCGCAGCGTCATCATCACCACGTGCGACACAATGCCGCGAGTGATGGATGGCATCGGACACATCGACCAGCGTTACGCATTGCCTTCGATGACAAGAAGATCATCTCTTTTAACTATACCTTTTGGATGTTGTACTTTCACCAGCTTGTCATTTTTTTGCTATGCCAATCAAATATTGACAAGTTGAAAAGTTATACTTTCTAAGATTTTGGGAATAGGTCAACATAGGCATAGGCATCTCTAAAACCTTTGTAACCGGATCTAGTACAGATTAATCAAAGAAATGCTAATTGTAGATATATAGAATAAATGTCACCCCATTTAAAATATTTTTAAAGTGTCAGTATTAGTCATCGATATTCAGATTTCAAGCATATTGTTGCATATCTAAAATCCACCTAGACTGCTTCGATCTGAAATAGTCGTGTCAAATACTTATAGATTGTAGCACGTTCTCTATTAAGCGGTTACAACATTACAGTTACAATAGCATCGTGCACACTAAGACATAACAGATGGCAGGCGTTCCTTAGAACAAGTGGTAACAACAACATCATTTTGTTTTGACAGGACGCGCTCATGGTGTTTAGAAATGAAGTCAATAACTAGAATAGACAGTAACGAAGTCGGAACTTTGCGAAAACAAATAAAAATAGTTTGAGTGAGTGGAGGACACAAAGGCTCGGACGGAGGCGGCGGCGGCGGCGGCGGCGCGGCTGCGGCCGGAGCGCGGCGCTAGACAAAGCTCGATTGTCCGCAGCCGCTTTAATTTGTTATCTTAATTTATTAATCGGATCGGGGTCATCGCCCGCGCCCCCGCCCCCCGCGCCCGACACATTGTTATGCTCAAACCTGGCCCGCACCCGTCCGCCGAGCAGATTGCATTACAATCACTGTTCTTATCTCTTATTTTAACAAGCAAAGAAAATTGTATGAAATAGTCTTTGTGCCCGTTCGTGGAATCGGCTCGAGTTAAGACGAGGACATTAAACCACTACTTGCAGCGTCTTTAGATGTGAGGCTTGGGAGCGGCGCGGAATTTAAAGTGACAATCGGTTGGTAAATTATAAATGGAAATAACAAACAAATTGAGAACGTATCGATCATGTTCTGAATATTTCGTCGGGCTCGTTGCTTGTTGACATAAAACGGCAATAAATATTCATCGCGCGTGCCGTTTATGAACTTTTATTACTAACTTTTGAAGCCGCGTTGACTGTTAATCACTGATGTGGAAAGAAAACCACAATGACAATTCAAATAATACGTTCCACTAACATGAAACATGATCTGATTAATTTGTTTTCTAAGTTATACCACCTGGTACCTATACTCGTAGGTATAATGATGAGTTCTTCCTGAATTTTCTGGTTTTCACTATTTTGATGTTATTTTATGTTGTATATTAATAAGTTTGCCATCTTGTAATAGCTTATAAGTGCAAGTAGGTTTATAGTGCTGCAAGATAGTGCTGGCAAAACCAATAGATCCTGGTTCTATTGCAAGCAAGACTACTTTATTATTTCACAATGAAATTGTGAATTACCAGCCCTCATTTAGGCATGGCAATTTGGCAATGCATCTTCAAGTGGGCATGAGGACTGCGCGGCAGTTGATCAGTCGCCGTCGCTGCACCGAAGTGCATTTGCATTTTCCCACGGCCACAATGCCGGCCTCATTACGGTATGCAGGCGCCGATGCAGCTACCATGTAAACGACCAACAGGAACTATTTTATTTTATAAAGTGGCAATTAGCTCTTATGAAAAGCTTTGCCTTATCTGGATTTGTATTATTTTGCAGTTGCATGGATTTTATCGCATTTTTGCTTTGTTAAAGTTAATTTCATAATATCCTCTACCTACTTGGGTTACCGGGCAGGTTGCTTACATGACTTGCAAGACTTTGTAGACAAAAACTGTTAAATTATCTTCTCGATATACTTGTATTCTTTGGTCTTATCTCAACATGGTAAAACTGGGTCTCAAATTTCAACGCTTTTGTTTAGGTTATAACTACAAGTCATTTGCCTGTAACTGCACAAGAAAGTAAGGTAGCTATATGAGGAAGTGGCATGGTGCAGCAATGGCAGTGGAACAATGCTGAGCGTGGAGCTATGACAATGCGCGGTCTCGCTCTGGCGGGGCGGTGCAGTCGCCGCCTCCCGCCGCGCATGCGCCGACACGCGCTGCGCCCGCGCATCGTATACGCTTATCTGCGCGCGATGGACGACAGAAACATAGTAGCGAGGCGGTTAATGCTTGATGATGTGTCAACAGACTTCTGGTACAGATGGTGGAATTCCTTGATTTAGACAGAATTTTAAATTAATTTCGTCAGAATCTTGTTTGACTATTATTATACTACTTGGTTTCTTATTAGACTGTTGGTTTTAAGCAAAAAAGTATTTTTCATCGAAATTGACGTGTCTCCAATAAGAGCGTCATTGTTTTGAATTAGCTAACTGGGACAAGTCTTACAAGTGACCAACTCACATATTATAATGTTTCATATTATCACGAAAGAAGAATTTGCTACGTACCTGATATTAGTAACTACAATGAAACTGCCGGTTCAAATAAGAAAAATTGGCCAAGTGCGAGTCGTACTCCCGCACTGAGGGTTCCGTACAAATTCTATGCTTGACGTATTAAAAAAACTACTGAATAGATTTCGTTCGAACCAATTTTCGTTGGTAGTTTTTATGGTAATGTACATTATATATTTATTTCAGATTTATCATCCACTTACTTTAGAAGTTAGAGGGGGGGGGGACACACTTTTTTCCACTTTGGAAGAGTCTGTCACGCAAAGTATTCACTTAAGAAAAAAATGAGCTTTGAAACGTCAATATAATTTTTAAAGACCTATCCATAGATACCCCACACGTATATGTTTGATGAAAAAAAATATTTTCAGTTTCAGTTCTAACTATGGGGACCCCCCATTTTTTTATTTTTTTTTCTGTTTTCGTGTGAAAACCTTGTTGCGGTTCACAGAATACATCTACCCACCAAGTTTCAATAGTATAGTACTTATAGTTTCGGAAAAAAGTGGCTGTGACAGACTGGCGGACAGACAGACAGACAGACAGACAGACAGACAGACAGACAGACAGACAGACATGACGAATCTATAAGGGTTCCGTTTTTTTGCCATTTTGGCTACGGAACCCTAAAAAGCTAGGCAGTATGAAGAATCGCATATGCTAGAGATTAAAGGAGGACCGCCCTCCAGCGGTGAGTCACCAGGCTAAATTGAATCAGTGTAGCCTAGCTAGCTAGCAAATGGCCGTGCGAGTAGCAGGCCATACGCTCTGAGTTATTCCCGGGCCGTACAAGGCGGCGGCGAGTGATTGCGCGCGAGCGTGCGCGGGCGCAGCGGGCGGCGACTGCGCCGGCTCACACAGTGTTAATTGCACTACGCACTAAGTTACTTGACAGGATCGAAGGTACTTCTAATACAAGTTCAAGAAGGCACAATTCAAGACATATTAGAAAAAAAAGTACAGACGCATTGAGAACCTCCTCCTTTTTTTGAAGTCGGTTAAAAAGGATTTTCCGCACTCTTTGTCACTAAAAATCGCCAATATTATAATGAAAATTTGGTTTGCCCAGGAACCACCTACGTGAAGTTTTTATGCGGACTGTCTGCAAATCAAAGAAATTGCCGCCCTGCCTTATTACAGTAACTTATTAGACGCGTACACATACGCCTACCTAATATGTTTACTCAGTATATTTATAGTAATTCTTGTATAGCAGTAGGCAAACTAGGCAATGACATACATCTAATTGCTCGTACATTAATTTTTTAGGGTTCCGTAGCCAAATGGCAAAAAACGGAACCCTTATAGTTTCGTCATGTCTGTCTGTCTGTCTGTCTGTCTGTCTGTCTGTCTGTCTGTCTGTCCTGGCTCGTTCTCCGCCGTTTCTGAACCGATTGCCACGAAAATTGGTGGAGAGATGTATAGTGATAATTCAAGAATTGGTTTTTAAAATAATCGAAAAATAATTATTTTTACCCCCCCTCCCATACAGCGAAAAGTAAATTCGAAAAAAAAAATCGACTTACCCCATCGTGTTGGGTATCGTTGAAAAGGTATTTTTAAATACAATAAAACTTGCCTTGAAACCATGTGGATCAAACACCCCAGTCTCGAGATATATTAATACATAGTTAAAATTAGAGCGTCCCCCCCCCCCCTTAACTTTTGAAATACTATTACAATAATTCTGAAAAAAATGTCCTGTATACCTCCAAGTAAGTACTTTCACCGAAAACTATAGCGAACTCTGTATCATACATAGTTATTTTTATACAACTCGACCAACTTATGACGTGCAGTTGCCCTTACTAAATGGTGTCTTAAGCGGTCGGGCCATCTTTTAGCTACGGAACCCTTTCATGGGCGTGTCCGACACGCTCTTGGCCGGTTTTTTTCCACTGAAAATGAGGCGATGTCGTAAAATTCTACACAGATAAACTTATACATTTGAAATATAAACTTGAATTTATAATTCCAATACAGTATTCAGTTCTAAGTAGAATATCAATTTTGTTACTCTAATCTGAATGACATAAAATATACAATTAAAATTAGAAACAATATAAAGTGACTCGCTCGTTGACAAAAAATAATTGATAATTTTGAATAAGAGCGATTCACGAAGCTGTATTGATTATACAAGCCTGTGAAATTAGATTAAGGCTGCGTGGCAAATCTAAGGATACCCCTTGCGCTGGTTTATCGGTTATTTCAACCAAGACCGAAGCCACGAGTTACGAGAGAGTCACTTAGTCTAGCTGCAGGAGGCCCATAGCTGTGAGCAAACTATACTGCCTCTGGCATTATTAGACAGAGCTAAAGCATTCCAATAAGACTATTAAGCATTTATTTAATTTAATATTTCATCGCGTTTCACTTTGAAGATGGAGAGCTCTAAAAGTAACTTCTGCCAGACTCTGCAGTCTGTTTGATATCGTGGTAATAACAGATGTTAGAGAACCCTCAGAATCCAATTGGAAATAAAATAAAGAAGTAAGTCTGTTGTATATAACGAAATAATCTATTTCTTTTTATTAATTATTCATACAGGACAATACATTTTCGCTAATACTCGTGGATCGCTACATGTACCTATGAATGTACAAAACACGAATAATTCGAACCCCAGTCCCCTGGCCGCGCGCCAGCACTCGGCGTCAAACTATGTATTGGATACAATTTTCTTTTTCCTTTAAACTCGGCCTTAGGGTGAGGTGGTTAATATAAAATGAACCCATTTATCTACCGGCGCCCGACCCCACGAGGGTTGGCTCTACATAAAATTAAAGTGCCTTAAATGATAGCAATCTACTTCAGACCTTTGTGTGGATTTCTTTGAGCTGGATTAAAGGCGGGGATGGCTTTGTTACGACCACTGTTATTCTTTGACGCTGTTCCTTGCTCTATACGAGTAGTTACGTCGTTTCCGACTTTAGACTTTAATCAATTTACTTATTTTTTTAATCAGAAAATGTAATTGTCTAAACTAAAACATACTTAATAGCATTATCATTATTATTATATTAATCATCTCTTGATCACTATTGCTGTAAATCGTCGGGTGTTGAGTATTATGTATTTTGTTAAGTTGATAATAATGAAACATTGGTGCATGCTAAGCACCAATACCCGTGTGTAGGATGGTGTATTTATTATTGTGATTTATTACTTGACACGTCAAGTACGCGAGTGCAGTCACAAAATATTGAAACGTGGTCTACAGCCGAGCAAAATAGAACAAACGTGTTTTATTAACTTAAAAATTCAATATCAAATAATTTTGAAGGTTTAACTCGTTGATATTTATTTTCTACTTCTCAGATGTCACAGAATTTATTGGAAATTAGATAAAAATCCGATTATACGAGTGTACCAAAGAATTTGACAGTAAAATTCAGAAGTGATCGATTCCCATTTGTACTGGCCGACTACCGCTAGTAGCAAGTTGGTTACACGAACGACAACCAACACGCTACTTGCTTTCTACTGTTTTGTGTTTGTCCACATTGTGTGGCGAGCATCACATCGTTAAGCGCGGCTCGGGCGAGGACCAGCATTGTGCGTCCCGCAGTCAGATGCCGCCTATGCGCGATGGATCAATCGGATTGTTTGGCACTAGGGATGTTACGATACTTCAGTTATGTCGATATTTGTCACAAGCGTAGAACACCAATGTTTAGTTTGACTCTACAATATTTGCTCTTCTAATTAATTAATAACTTAACATGTTAATACATTTATATTCCTCTTCTTATATTTTTTTTGTATCACGGCCTACACCGATCGTCAAACATCTGTATGTGTGTGTCGTAAGTCGGTAACTTTACCGCTTTCATAATATTGTTAGATGAATTTTGCTGAATAAAAAAGTTACGTTTCGAAAACCTTGTTATTTTGTCTATAGATAGGTATTTCAATTACCTTATTTCAAAAGAATTGACGAATATTTTATTTTTATCCATTAAATAAAGAGAAATTGATCGACATGACACCGAATGTCTCTAGAACCTGTTTAAAGTCCGGAATGTTCCTAATTCGAGTGCGTGCGTTATGCGTAATGAATCAATCGGTTTGTTTGTCGACGTCACGGCCTTTAATTAGGCGATGGCGGAGCGGTGCGCGCGGTAATTACCACTTCTACATTACGACACAATAGCAAAAACCAGCCGCTAGCACCCGACCCAATGTGGACCCTATGACCGCTGCACGAGAGTGCAATGTCGAGTGAGCGCGGTTTGTTTATGTCGAGTGCTGATGGGAAATGATTGTTTACTGGGAACAATGGCGCGGATTAGCGCTTAGGAGAGCGATAATTTGAATGCGAACGAGTAATTAGTCTCGGGCAGGGCTGCCACGTGTACTGCTGGAGAGCCAGACTGATATGGCGGGCCAGTAAGCTCAATTGTTCCTATAAAAAAGTTGAAGGTTAATGAACATAACTACCCGGGCTTTATTATTAATGAAATGATTAATGAATTTTGTAGTTTGATGATGGGGAAAGATTTTCTTTAAATTAATTCTCACCGTTATTCATGTCTTTACAATAACCGATATACTAGCTATGTCCCTGATCCATCGCCACTTTAGTAGTTATATGAATGGCATGTACTCGTGGTATCGGAGGCGAGCACATCGATACCGCTCGTGTAATTAATTTCCTCCTCGGCGGTGGTTATGGGTTTAAAGGCTGGCGCACGTGTGGCGCGCCGCATGAATGCTTGATGAGTACCGCGTATTAATATTGTTCGATCGTGATTCCCGACCTTTCAAGCCTGTTCCAACAAGCTTAATCTATTACCTCATCACCGGCCGAAATGTCATCCATCAATAAATACGCATTAATAGCTGAGCGGCTGTTTGCGATGAGAGACTTTTTAGAAACCGTCTAATTCATACTGCTGTAATGAGATTTCGTTATTGATTTACCCTGAATCTATTGCTTTGTGGTGTAAATGAGTTGTTTTCATTGTAACTTTTGTAAGTATACGTAAGTAATGTTGTATTTAAGACAAGTTTATGTAAGTATAAGATCCAACGAAAAGACGTAGTGTACAGGTAAATATTCTGACATTAACTGGGTAAGGATGTTCGATATGTCGTCTGCTACCTTGACCAAGCGAAACGGTAGACGATCCAGGATGATACCGATTAAGTTTTTGATATCATTAGAAGAAAGAGAAAGTATGGAATACAAAATATTCGCGGCCGATCATTCAATGCTATAAGAACAGCGGGTGTAATGAGAAAGATGAATAATTAGTCCGCGGATAAAATAATTACGGCGTTTGTTCGAGGGCGGGCGCAGGGCAGGGGCGGCGGGGGCAGTGGGGGGCGTCCATTAGCCGCTCGCGCCGCGGGGTCCGCACGATGCGCGCCCCGCGGCGCCGCGGCGCTCTTGCATGCAGATGCGCTGCGCCCGCGCACCACGCGCATACACCGCAGACCACTGACTCTCCAGTATAGCCAGACTTGTCTTACCTTCACTCTCTGCCCGGGTGCGAAAGGGTTTAGTGGGTGATGGGACAATTACTTCTTAGTCCCACACACGGCTGCAGGCTCTGCACGTGCAAACCTGTACGCTTTAGAGAGCTTTTGTGAAAGTGATATATATGACAATCAAAGGTATTACACAACTCTCTACAAGGTAATGTCCCGTGTTTCTACATTTCCTCACTGCGCCCGCGCGTACTGTGGCGCCAGTTGAGTCCGCGCTCATCGACTGATTTATTGGACTCTCTTCACTCTCTTAACTTTCGTCCTCTAGCTTATGCTCGTAGCGAATATACAGGATTTCCTATCGAGTAGGTACATTTAATCAGTAAATACATTTTGTAGTGGATATTTATTTCAATGGAACTTCATCTTCGTCTATGACGGAAAGCGCTAAAAGCGTCAAGAGAACGAATGAAATAATATGACATCATAATCACAAACATTTAAGAGCGTTGCTATTGTCGGAGAAAAAATCTCCCGAAATATTGTGTAAGTATGTATTAATTAACTAATTGATGATGGTGAACTTTGTGATTAAGTATTGTGGCATTTAGAGCCACTATAGTAAAAATACAAATCGGATCGCTCACAGTTCACGATGTGTCCTCCTGCCTGCATCAGAATCAAAGCGCCGCGGCCCGGCATCGACAAAAAGACGACGAGTGTAATTGTCGTTATTATCTCGCTCCGGACTTATTTGTTTGAATATTTGTTTCGTTCATATTCTAAATTAAATATAATGATTTCCTTGAATATTTGTATTTCGTGAGAAAGAATATTGAGGAAATAAAAATTTAAACTATTTCCGTGGGAGTATTTTTCTGGTCTCATGACCAATTTAATATTTACTCACATCTTGGAAGCTGAGCAAAACGAGTTACCAAAAAAAAAGTTAAGTATGTACATAATGTAGTTGCGAAATTTTGAAGTAAGTCCAAATGCAGAGATTCCTGTACACTTGCCTCAGTGCGTGCGCGGGGGCGCAGCTCGGCGCGTAATTACAGGGCTGGCTTCCGCCCGCCGCCGCCGCGCTAACAATGCAAACCTCGTTGACAAGCAAGGGTTCTAATGTGCTTCAATTATTACAATATGAATTATCTGCTTCTAAAACAAAAGGCGTTTTTGGTCAAGTTGTAAGCGGTATCAAATTCGATTCCATAATTTTGTATACAATATTTGCGAGCAACTACGTTCCAACGAACTCGGTGGGTATTTAATCTAATTACATAAGCCTAGATTACTCTATCGTATAAGTAAGTTCAGCAGTTGACCATTAAAGTTATGCAGTAAAAGGACCCTTTCCAATTCAAAAATGACGTCAGGACTTTCATTGTACAGAGAGTTGGTTTTTCTCAACCCGTCGAGATATACATAGATAAGCACGTATGAACTTGACCTTATAATTGAAAGCATGAGAAAGTGTTTCTAGCGCGGATAAAAACATGGGATTTAACTAGACTTTATGAATAACGCTCGTAGCTAATAATATAGATGCGCTGCACTTATTAGATTACATTATAACGGAATTAATTATACGACGCACACACGTTGCGGAACACTTTATTAAGTTGGCAGTATTTTCTAATTATATTTACAATTTTCGCTTCATTTCATGTAAATGTATGTAAATTATTCAAATATAACATCCATTTACTCAAGAGTTATTAAAACAAACGATAAACTACGGGCCGTGGACGTGATTAATATCTATTGTGAAGAAATGATCACAACAGAGACTTCTGCGCAGGTAACATCGTAGCAAAAAGTAGTTTGCGGGCGCGCGGCAAAAACTGGCGAATGCCGCCGGAGATATTTTAACTAGGGCCTCGCTCCAGCAGCCGGCCGGGGTTTATAATACGGAACAAGGTTTTAAGCGATCGGGGTGCGATTTGAAACTATTGAAGTGTGTTGGTCTGATCAGGTAGCTTCGTTACTGAGGGGAGACGACTAGGCGAGTGCAGTCAAACATCCTCGAATTAGACGAATGTGTCCATCATTGGTACTGAGTTACTGACTGAGTTATCGCACAATAATGGCCTGACGTAATCACATGATTAGAGGCAAACTTGCCCAAATATCTAGGTAGGAGTTGACGATCACGAGCGGCGTCGCCGGAGCCGGCGGTTCCCACGCCGCGCACCTGAATATTAAATCACATGACGGACAAATTGATCCAGCTTCTGGGAACGCTCGTCACACGCGCGCCATTACTGCGCGGGCGCACGTCGCGGAGATGCCGCCGCTCCCGCCGCCACCGCGCGCCGCCGCCACTACGTGGGGTTCGTTACTCTAGTACACTCTATTACGATCATTTTCAAAATTATTCGCAAATTGTTGTTAGTAAAGCTGGTTGAATAAAGATCACTCTTTCAGTTCTAAGCATGTAATGGTAGTGAGTACCTAGAACTTTCAATCTAAAGGACTCATAATCCACATTTAATTATAAAGTAATTGCAATTATCGAGCATGAAAAGCGCGACCAAAAACCAACTTTGTATCTGGTCCGTGGACGAATTTCAATAAATTATAATACTACTTTTTATCTGTCCAAGTCCAGGACGCGCTTTGAAAGTCAAACGCTAATAATAAATTCAAAACTGACGCCCATAAACCTGAAAAATTCGGCAAAAAGACAACGCCGCATCATAAATGCGAGCGTCCTCTCGGTGGAAAGTGAAATCGTGTGTCAAATGCCGGCGTGCATTGCAAAAATAGCCAGTTGATTGGGTTTTTACGGGTGGATTGGCGGGACCGCTAGGAATTCGGGCGAGGACGCAGGGGACGAGGGAGTGAATTTAAAATTCAGATAAGCGGAATAAACAGCATCGGGCCGAGAATGCGCAGGGCCGGGCGTCTGCCGCGCTAGATAACCGCCGCGGACCCGCCGCGTGCGACGCGCCGATAAATTGCTTTTCAAACGCATGAAAATATGCTTACAGGCCGTTCTTGTAACTTATTTCCACTTCGCTACATTCCATTATATAGTACAGTTGACCATTGGTTTTCGTGGGATAAGAAATCTGTCTTGCCCCATTCAATGATTTGAATGATTAAAGTAGCTTATGTATTTTCAACTGACTTTTTGAGTTGTTTTAAAATTGTTACGTTGCTAACTTCCATTCCCTCAAATTTTCAGAGAAAGTTTTTTTGAATTCATCAAGAACGATTTCGCGTACTACCCGTAGTCTATTTAAACCCAACTAAAGGCAAATAAATAACGACTTTATTATTATGAAAATCGTGGAAACCGCCTAGAAAACCGAAAACTCTTTCATTAAATTTTTACAACATATATAGAGATATTTTTACAACATATTAGAGTACTTTCCTTCAAGAAGTGTAAAGCTGTGTCTTAGTTATTATCTTGGATACACATTATAGTGTTGTGTTGCGGCTGCGTCGCGTGCGTCGCGCGATGTCAACGCTCGTGGCGCCCCCGCTTCCGCCGCGCTATCTGCGCCATCTCTGCGCCGGCGCACACAAGCGCATATTGCACGTACTCGCACTTGCACCACACTTGCAGCGGTGCACTTGCGCGGCTGAATGTCACTCTAATTGTTGTTACATACACCGTTGCACTAAACATCATAACCGGGACTTAATTATGGTAACCATATTATAAAAAAAACTTGTGCATTGAGAAATGGTGAAGAAATAACATGGATAAATAGATCAATGGCTCATGAACATTTGATAATGTCGACATACGCATCACGGGTTCAAGTGCCATGAAGGACAGACATTTTATGTGTTCTCTGACTGGGTGTTGTAGATATGTATTTACCGTGAAGCGTCAAATGTAAATAGCTTAAGTACTACATATAATAAAGATACGCATTGCGATCATACCAATTGAAATTTTGTAAACTTCGTTTCAATTACAGATAATTTTGGCGTAAAACGTTTTCGATCATTACGAATGCACGCGGCACACAGACGAACCCAATTTTTCCTTATCGTTTTTATGGATAAGCTTCCAACTACGCATAACGAAGTTACCTACCTATTTGTCGCGCGGGCGGCTAACGAGTGTACGGGCGCAGGTAGCGCGTCTAAATTATCCTATTTTATTATACGCTCAATTAATTTGACGCTCTGCGGTTTGTTAGACAAGCGCATTATAAAGCCATCACAGGCGCGACAGGGCCGGGCGGTCAAACAAATGCGACCTACCTGCGCTCACGTGACATCGCGCGCGGCTAAACAAACGAGCCTCTTACTGGATGACTTGTGACCACTTTTTTAATGAAAACTATACGTTGGTTTTGGTACCCCCGCCTAAATAGCATGTTTATGATGTAGATTTATTTTTTAAGCAGAAAGTGGACTAAATTTTAACATAATAATATGACCTGTCAAATTATTGTCCAGTTATGATACCATGGACTTAACCGATGTTGGTAAAACAGGGCCTTAACAATTATAAAATAAAGAATAAATAAAGATTAACGGAACAAATGTTCTTGGCAGAGATTATTAAAAGTAATAATTTTCGGCCGTGTATAGGTAATTCGCTCGGTTCACATGTCGAGGCCTCCCTACGCCGCGTTCCCGGCGCGCAGACCAACGGAAATACGTCTAATAATTACATCTCATTAAAATTTCATTTGTTTTATTTGCATGTTCGACCAGACCCGCTCTATGCGTCGACTGTGCTTCATTATACAATCTACCAATTAAATTATAATGATAATTAGATTTAATGTAAAATGTCTGAGATTATGGTAATTTTGCGAGTAGAACGGCTTTTTTGTTAAACTTTGTTCAAATATAGTAGATTTATATCGATGCTTAAACAATTATCCATTTGTAATTTTAAACTTTCAAGGACAGCTAGCTGTGTTCTTACATTGCGAAACAAAATTGATTACTTTAGTTATTTCGTGAGATCTTGAAGCAGTGACCGGTGTTCAACTGGTTGGTTCAGAGCATGAATAGCAAGACTAAAAACAAAAGGCCCGAAGTCTATTTATAGGCCAAATGAAATGTATTTATCGTGGGTTGTTCATTTATTTCGGTGGGTATATCGAAAGCTCATGGAACGTAATTAAGCTTGTCTGGAGCCCTGCGTGCGCGGCCGGTGCGTGGCCGAGATTAATAATTAACAACAAGCGTATATCATTAATTAGCATTTCTAAAAATAAGCCTAATAGCCCGATGCCCGTGTGCGCGCGGTGTGCGCGTGCGCGTGCGCGTCGCGACGCATTCGGAGCGGAACTCGCGCGCTTGAGAAGCGAATTACTATGAGAGCTCATTATCGCACACCAGATAATTGAAAATGGCGAACTCATTATAATATTTAGACAATTATTCATCATAATTATTAATTCCCACTATACATATATTATGTCTCCGCTAATTATAAATTAAGTGGATTTGTTTCGACGTCTTACGGATCGCCGGTGCCGTCGCTACAGCTGTAATAAAATGTTCTTCGGCCGTGACGTCTTATAATTAATGTCTGTTGCATATTCAAAATCTGGTTATACTTTGAGTCTTCGCTTGTTAACGCGGGTCCGTAATAGCGAGCCAGTGCATGTTGCTTGCTGCGTGCGTTTGACAAAGATGGCTATCGCCTCATTCACCGTCCGCCGCGTGTGAACACCGCAGCGCCCCGCGACCTGCGCAAGCGCCGCCCTCCTTGCGCGCGCACGCATCGCTGGTACAAGTACACTGTACAAGTGTTCACCTGCTGCCTGATTGATCACTAACTGCCAAATACATGTCAACCTACATACTATGACAGGTGATGATAGCTTCATTGCATTTTTTGTTGTGTATGTTCAAATCATAATTTTATGCACTGCACTTATTTCGAAGCCAGTAACATATATTTTTTTTGAGTACTCGACAATAGTTTTGACATGTAGACTTGTGTCGAGGTGTAGTGGTTAGAGCGCTATGCTCAGCTCAATAACATTGGAGGTCGTGGGTCACTTTGTTTTGGTTTTCGCAGTTTGCTTAGGGCATTGCAGGCTTTAATCACCTGATTGTCCGATTAGAATGATGTTTCGGAAGGCACGTTGAGCCAACCACCAGGACCAACCGGCTTGCGTAACTTTGTGTTACGCAAGCTGGTCAATTCTGAATCATAGTCGAAGCGTACCACTACCCTGGGCTCCGAGGCCGCAACCGGGAGCGGCGCTAGGATGACGCGCAGGAGTCGCGCAGGGCTCGGCGGCCATGCGCCGCTACACACGGCTAACGAGCCCGCCGAGCACGCGAGCGCGGACACACAGACACACACACGACACTTAATTACTGCACTGCTTTGTTTTACCGGCCGTGATCGATGCGCGGTGCCGTTAGCACTAGGAAGAGCGCGATGTCTGAGTTACGACGACTGCGCGCAACTTCCGCGGCCGGCCACTGTATAGGTAACCCGCCAACATAATATAGATGTAGAATTGTTTGACAGCAATGAACATAAATATCAAGAAGAAGAAAAAGTAAATCAGAGTAATTCTTTAACTGTTTTTTATATGGACGTGCTTGCCAGATGCTAAGTGATTGCCGACAATATCTGGAACACATCGGCTCAATCCCAAAAGCGCTGCCGGATTAAAATATGTATTGTCATAATGAACAAAACTTGCAACTTATGGAACTGTCGGACTAGCACTAAAAACATAATATTCATATATCTGTATGAATAGTGATTTAACATCAACGAAATAACAGAAGAATAATGTAAATAATAATGAATATTCAAATGACTGTTACACCAATTTTAATTCAGCATAATTATAATTAATAACAAAAAGTAATGCCAGTATGTAAAGCAGCAGTCACGGTTTTGGTATGCGTAATAAATTAGATTTGAAATCAATGCGCGGCATTACCTAATGCTCGGACATGATCCCGTCTCCTCCAATAAGGCTCGAGCGCGGTTAGAAATTTGGATTTATTGCTGTTTGAATAATGCATTGCGCCGGCGACGGCCGCCATTGAGCTGCGCCCGCGCATGCGTCACGTCACGCCGCGGCTCTGGCCGCATACGCGCAGATTTGAACTCTTCCACTTGTTTTAATGTGTAATTTGACAGTTACAAATAAGACAATTACAAAATGCACGTTGTTGAGCTTGAACATTTAAGGCTTAATTCTGTATCAAGCTATAGGTATCAATCGTACCACTTGACAGACTTTGCCGTGTTTGGTATGAAATTGCAATTGCTAATTCACTTGGATGTTGTTTAACATTACTTTGGACCTCTCATTACAATGCTCATAACATGAGTTTATTACTATAATCTTAATATTTTAAGGCGCCACGACATGACTTTGCTTTCGTTTCTTATAAAAGATTTTAACTTCTTAAGTGAATGAAAGCCTTCGAGTTAAGATATTAAAATAAAAGCAAGGCCGCAGTGAAGTATTTGAGCGGAGAGCTCATTACGGCGGATTAGCATATTACACGCGCCGGTATAACAATAACCGCGGCTCGACAGCTCGCCTAATTAGCCGGCTCAGTGTTCTACAGCGTGAGTATCATGTTCCCGCATCGATACGAGCGCATCTTACACGCTCAAATTTTAATTTGAATACATTACGAGCGCGGGGCTTCCGCGGCTTCCGGGCAACACGCGCGGGGCATGGTGTTATAAGCGATACGTCAAAAATACGATAATAATTTTGTTCCTTTAAGCATGAGGACAGATGTTAAGAGAAAGATGTAAAATGTCATGTATGTTTTTCATACAAGTACAAAGTAAACACGCTTCGCGTCGCATCGCAGTTCTTATTGAATACTATGAGGATTATAATTATAAATAAAAAATTCGTAGCAGATAAATTCTCATCTCCATTCAATCTAGCAAACCCGTACTATCAGGCTAAACGTCGAAATACACATCAACGAATTTGAGGAGGGATCCAGATGTATTCTGGTTGTACTGAGGTTAAATTCAGACATAAATAAGCCTTTCAAACATTGAAAGAGATGATTTATGCTTAGTGCATCCAGACGCCTGCTAATAGCTGTCACCCGGTCACGCACGGCGACACCCACGGCCGGGGGAAGTCGGCCATTGCCGGCTCCGTCCCCAGACCTGCCTGCGCCCGCGCACGCCGCCGCGCCTGCGCCGTCACCGCCGCCACCGCCGCCGCCGCGCTCGGCGCCCGCGCTAATTGCTCGCATAAACTGTTATTGCACCCGTAAACTCGACGCTATTACCTAACAAAGATCGCTTGACGGCGACAATGTAGAGACCACGCTGCTGGCTGCTCAATTTTAAGTAATCACAAAAGATTTACCCGCCACATAGGTACGCGATACCTAAAATTACAGACGTTGTTAAAACGAACTTAGATTTTTTCATACAAATACGTCACTCAAACCTTAACATAAAGGTTAAATGCTTGTACTTGCATGATCGTAAACGAAAATGAAATGAAAATAATAATTCTGCTGCCCCATTAATGAAAGATGAAAGGTGACATGCGGTCGGCCCCAACTCGATAACAAAAGCACGTGGGTCTTTTAGGCTACCGGTGCCTAACGTTATCACAGAGCCACAAAAAGTGACCGCCCCGCGGCCTTGACCCCGCACACAAGCGCATGCGCCCCGCTTGTGCGCGTGCGTGTGTGTGCGTGTGCGCCGGCGCAGCGCGGGGTGAGAGCGACAGGTGCGCGCGCACGCGATCAAATATCAACATATGTCACTCACCCCCGGAGCGGTCCCGTTACCTCCATCTTATTTAAGCACTCCTCCGACACTTAACATCGCCCATAGTAACATACAGGAATGTTTGCGAACTTTAATAAAATTGCACCGACAAGCCTTTTGAATGTCAATTCATAAAACTAAATGATTGTTGAGATAATGGAATTGAAATTATGCTACAGTTATTAATGCTACTACTCTACTTTATGAGTCATTTTTCAGTTGACTTTTTCCAGCTCTGACATTATCGTTAGGTACTTATTCATTATTTTAAGATGCGGCGAAAATTTATTGCATTTAGGAAATTACTTTAACCTTGTGCGTTGCATTATAATTTCACCCCTGTTCCGCTCGTGACCACAACTGCAGCATCCCAGCCGAAACGTCAACGAAACGAAACGAAAAATTTATATGACGTTTAGTAGTTCCCGTTCTAATGTTGTCTAATTGTATTTGGGCATTTTTTATTCTATGCATATGAACTTTACCGCAATTTCAAAGGTAGAATAATTGAGTGTAGGTATAGAAGTTAATTTCAATTACTATAAAGTTCAAAAATTATCAGAGGCACTGACACAACCATGAAGCTTCTAAAAGATCGAGGATCTGTATACTTCCTTTTTCTCAACATGATAACGAAAGTGCCTGTGTGTTAACGTATCCGTTTTCGTGCAGAGCGTATAAAGAAGGTCCGACGTGATAAGTTCAATCTACTTTGTATTGCCGTGATTACGTGGAGCGAAGTGATCACCGCGCGGTCCCGGTGCGCGGGCGCAGCGCGAGGCACGTACGGCGCGTGGGAGCTGCGCGCAACACACAGTACAGCGGAGTTAGCCGACATGACGAGAAAATATTTAAGATAAATAAACAAATAAGTATTTCACAACATCACATACATTGATCTGACCCCGTGTTAAGTAGCTTAAGCAGTTGTGTAAAAGACATCAGAATCAACAGTGGTTATTACAAATATACTTAAATAGATACATACAACACCCAGACCAGGACATACAATATGACATACAATATGTTCATGCACACAAATGTTTGCCCTGTGCGGGGATCCAACCCGCGACCTCTTGCGTAATAGGCAACATCTTGACCGTTACACCAAGCATTAAGATACAGATTGCTTTGCTATCTATAATCCTCTTAAATGTGCTATCGCACAATTTTATTTACATATTGATGCACAGAAACAGCATTTTGTGCCATTAGTTCAATGAATGAAAAAAATCAATGAATTTGTGTTTCAAGATTATAGGTAACCAATGAGTTCGTTAACAAAAAAAAAATATCTTTTTTAGTGGTCAGAACAGAGGTGTCTCACTGCAATTAATTGCATTATGGCTAACCACAGATCAGTTGGTCATTTGAATGTATCAAGTTATTCTAATGGGGGCATTACTTGCCGTGCGCTATGATCGGGCGCGAGTGCCCATCTCGCTAATGACCACACTGCGCCTGCGCATACGCGGCCGACGGAATTGGAGCTGCCATTGTGTCGGCGCGGTACTCTGTTATGAACTTGTTACATGTATTTGATAACCAAAACAAGGCTGCTACTCCAATTTTGTTAAGGAATAAAAAAAATATAAAAAATAGACATTACATGAATTCGATTTAATGAAAATTTGATAGTATAATTAATATAAATAAAAATTGTATACTGAAACTACTGAAAGTAAGATTGCTATATTGTGCTATCATGTCTAGCTCTAACTTTGAACGCATAGCTTAATACAGTACTTTAAAGCAATAACTTAATATAAATGGCACTTTGCTTTTATGTGCGCGTTTTTAAGCTGACTGCTTTTATCTTAATATAATCTAACTTTACCGTAGTTATAATAATTACAATATTGTTGATAAAATAATGACACGAGTAAACAAAATTGCCTTTTCCTCATCTTACACTTGACACCCCTCACGTAACAACGAGCGAGATTGAGAGCGGATCGATACCTGCGCGGGCGCAGCGCCTGTGATCGATTCCACAAATCGGCGCGTCTTATCGGCGCGTACTGTGCGCGGGCGCTCCTCATCATTCGATCATGACGTAACGGGCCGCGCGCTGCTTCACAACTTGTAGCGCGGCAATTAGGTGCGTTTACTAAACTGCAGGTTGATGGATGGACTCTTTATTGCACATACACATTGCTCAGCTACCGCTGTTGATGGACTTATCGCTGGTTTACGATTTCAGAAAACCTTTAGGAAGTAATATTGCTAAGGCATTTACTGTGTTTACTGTAATACAGTGAAACTAAAGATTACAATAGTAATAGTGGCAAAACATATATAGGTTTAACAGCGTCCATTAAATTGCACATTTTCATCATATTAGAAATGCACAGTTCTATTATCCACGAAAAAAGTTTCGGAATTGAGCAAAGTATGGTGATTTTGATTTAAGTTATTGACAAAGTGACAACATTCTCTAAAGTCGGTTCCTTTCGTCTTCGGTCATTGATTTGTTCTGTTCGTTGTGTATTCAATCATCAAGGGTCTGTTTAAGGGTGAATTTCAAGTTAATGTTGCCTTTTACCGCTGCAGAAATTCACACATTCATAATTAGCCATTGATTTTCAAGTTGAATCTAAAATAAATTAAACGACTGTTGAATGAATGAGCGACTTTGCCCGTGGCTGTGGGGGTGAGTGAGAGGGCGGCGGTGGCGGCGGCGGCGCGGGCGCAGCTAGCGGGAACGTAACGTCTGCGCGCGCGCAGGTGGGTAACGGGACGCAAAGGTCACGCGCGACCCACGCTGCCCCCCCCCCCCGGGGGTCACCCGGCCAGGACCAGGGGTAAAAATAGCCGGTCCCGTTACTTTAAGCGGCTTCATAATGACCGATATTTGATAGTTCATTCATTAAATTATATGGTCGTACTTGTAAAATTTTACGCACGCTGTGTGTGGCAATTTGTGAACTGTTAATTGTAACAAATAACTTTTTTTGTTATTTAATGGCCACACTTTCGCTTCCATGAACATGAACAAAGGGATACACACGCTTGCCCGAATTTCATTTGCCATAATTTCATCTGCTATAATATTCAACAGATAGAATATTGTTTCCCAGAAATTTCATAAGTCATACTCACTCATTGTTTGCTGTACAAGTCACTTGCTAGAAACTTTATGTCCCATAAAGCCATTTGCAATAACATGATTTGTAATAATCATCGAAAACCATTATTATTATATGCCATAAAATCACTTGCCATCCAAATTAGTTGTTAGAAGGTTGGAGACCCCTCAATTTTGTGCCGCAAAAAAGATTAGATTAGGTTTAAACATGAAAGTTACCAGAAAGGTGATAAAATTTGCGAAAAAGCATTAATTATGTTTAGGTTACGATTGTGTTTGGTTTAGGTTAGATTAGAACATGAAAGTCAACGCACGAGCCGCGCGAGCGAAGCGAGCGTGCCGCGGCAGCGGCCGGCGAAGTGCCAGATCTAATCGTTTTTTACGTCAAGTTTGTTAGTTTAGGTTAAACTTAGGTAAGGTTTAGGTTAGGTTAAAAAAAAAGGTAAGGTTAGAATTCATTCAGGTTAGGATTCGACATTAATATTTTGTGTGGCATTCAAATATTCTGTTAAATAATATTATTGTAATTAATATTATGGATGACAAAGCTTATGGAAATTGTATCATTATGAAATCTAAGGTTCGGGAAAACAAGAATATGACACATAAATTATATGGTAAACAAAACATTCGGGCAAATGAAATTCGGGCAAGTGAAATTCTGGCAAATGAGTATTATTGCATATAATTTTCGGGAAAACAACAGACAACCGATGCTTGTAATTAATCATTACTTCTTCTAGCTATCGACTTACATCATAAAAGCCCGTTAAATAGATTGCCATAAATCAAGATTTAGGCATTTTAAGGTAGAGTAATTATGCCAAACTAAACGTTTCTATTTGCGTCCAATTTTGAATCTATCCTAAAAATGATCAACTTACACGATCAACATTAACGTATAGAATTGGTACCATACGAACATATTGCATATACTCTATATCTCTGGTAAGCAGAAGTTCTCTCAAAACATGCAAGTTCTTTTCCATGGCATTCATTTCTCAAAGTAGTCAAGACTGTATTAATGGCAAACGCATTTCTCCCTCCCTTCCACGAGGGACGAAGCCCTCCGCGAGTGCAGCGCAGCGCGCGGCAGAGAGACATGTCTGCACTGATGTGATTGCCTCAAAACAACAAACATAACTGAACTGTGTTATATGCGTATTTGCGCGATTTGCATATAGACCTTTTATGTATAAATTAGAGTTCAACATTGTGTATAACTTGACAACAGATTTCCTAATTAATACAGTTTATACAATTACTCTTTCACTAACAATATTGAAGTTAATAAATCTGTGAGAAGACATAATATATATTAGAAAATATGATTTGGGTATTGACTGACATCATTTGCGCCACACTGAATATTTTCTAAACTATGCTGAGAGTGGACACAGAAGGATTTGAGAGCGTATGGCGCCCGGACCCTCCCCGTGGACCGTGAGCCACTTCACACGCTCCACGCCGGGTGAGGGACAACACATTCACGCACTTGATGACACATGCACATTCTCACTGAAACTATCAATGAATAACTTGCACTTGCATTCGGTAATTAAATGTAAATATGTATATATTTTTCACGTGACATTTCGTCGTGTTTTGAGGGTAAATAGTTGCGATGTTTTGTGATTTTATATTCTTATTTAAATTAACAAACAAATTGTTTATTAGGTATGCTGTATCTTAGGAAAGCATGTTATCTTTATCCTAGATTGCATGCAATATTGATAAATTATTCCAAACCTCACACAGGGCTTAATCTATAAGAGTTGGACTATGTAAAATATGTCAAATGCAAAACAATTTAGATATAAACAAAATGGAATGGACTGGTTAAGTCAGCCGTGACACGTGAAGCATGTCTAGTTTAGCACATGCTCACAGATTCGTCAATTATGATCATAATTCAAATTATATTGGTATGTAGTTCGTAAAGGTAAGTTAATTCCAGAATAACAAGATTTCACAATAAAATTAAATGTGCCTTGCCCTACAATAGCAAAGACAAAAAAGTCAGCAATAATAAAACCGTTGCGTACCATATAATAGTAAACAGCTTTACGGTAACGATATTGTCTGTTGTGAGTCCACTCGTAACGTCTTTATTGCCGCGTTTGTTTAAAAACGCTAAAAAGATGTTGTTTTGTCAATAATGAATAGAACTTTCTTTTACGACGGCAGGAGCGCACGCGCAGGTCTATGCGAACCTTTTACTTTGTTTTTCAAACGAATTGCGTCGGAACCAATAAATTAGAAAGTACCGCTCTATTACATTTTTTAACGGAATGCTGGACCTTTCTCCAACACAATGACTGCTTAATTGCTTCAAACAACCCTCTAATATAATATTTTCCCTAATTCCGCATAACGTTCTTTAATTGTTAAGAAAATAGAAATTATTATATTGCTAAAAAGTTTACAAACAATATACAACGTTCTTGTTAACAAGTCGTAACGGGATGCTTGGTGTTTGTAAAAGGCAAATTAGAATAGCTGTAAATATGAGTAACATAAAAGCTGTACTGTAATACACCGGGCTTAGCTGAACAGGGGCCGTGAACGACTGATCACGTGTTTATAGCAAACATGCGCCGGGCGCGATCTGTTATCTTTGCTGCTTATAAGATTACTAAGAAAATTGCAGATCCTAATTATTGTTATTTTAGAACTATTGTTTGCCGATTCATCATTTTTATGAGATCAAAGTTAGAGTAAAAAAAACTTAATAATTTAATTTAATCGTATGTAGGTACCTCTAAATGTAGTCAGTATTCGAATTCATGTCATTTATCTTCCTATTATTATGAGTATGCTGCGAATTTGATCGGGTGTGATTAATACTTATAGATGTTTGCCATTCAAATTTAATATGAGCGATAGATCCAGCAGGAAATCGATTAAAATTTCGCAATTCGTACAAAACCATTACATTGTATTGATCGCTTAATGAAATCACGCATATGAATTACATAATTTAAGTACAAAAATATATATACATAATTAAGTAAATATGTAATTGTTAGGGCAGAATTAGCATACATTATAAAAATGTGTGTAATAGAGGCAACGGTTTCGCGAGCTGGCATTACATCGACATTTTCTGTTCACAGTTACGAAGCCCCGTTACCTCCACCCTTGCGAGAGGGTCCGGCGACACAGCGAGCCTCACTCCTACAGACACGTGGGTATAATTAATTACACGAACAAGAATAAACAATGTGGTCAAACTAACAAGTGGTCTGGAATGGTTTTTAAACTCCTAAATCTAGGAGAGCCCTAGGAATAGCGTATCTCTAGCAGTGGGCTGCGAAAGGCTGATGATAAAATGTTTCTACAGATGATATCAGATGTACTTAATCAATGATTTGTAAAAGTATATGATCAATAATAATGATTTTATCATCTTTTAAAAATATGAGGAAATTAAGGGCCCAGCAAAGACCAGACAAGAACTCTTGTGACATTTAACAGTAATGTCAGTAGTTGGTCTATGTATGGTCGATGATGAATTTAATAATGTCACTAAAAAAGTAAGTTTTCATTATTAGTCAGTAGCAACGAAGAACTAAACCCGATGTTTGATTCGGAAATAAAACACGATTCGTATTCAAGTTGCCCTTATTTAGCACTATGTGTTGACATTTAGTTATTTAACATTGGAGAACTTAATGTAGTAAGTATAGTAGTAAACACAATGGTGCGGGCGATGAATGAACTAGGTAGAGGGATATCTTGTGGCCGGAGATGCGAGTCCCCGGCGTCGCGCCAAAACGCGCACGAAACAAAACTCTAAAAACCGTAAAATGGCGTTCATTGAAAAAACATTAACGTTCGTTTAGCTGTCCGTAGAAAGTAATAAAAGTTAAAAACCTTATTACGGGCTTACCACGAACAGGATAATAAAAATTCAGCAGCGTCCGTGCGCTTACATTACACAACATATGTGTGTGTGTGTGCGCGAGGGAGAGGGGGGGGGAGTGGGGGAGCCGGCCGGTCACGCGAGCCGTCGTAATTAAACCGACTTTAGTGTAATGCCGATTTGTGACCCTCAAATGAGCGACTGACGTACAGTCAGCGTGAACCGACCGCGCAATGATAGGTCTTATTGCGTCGCCTTACGACAAACGGGCCTATAATTGAAGTTGACTGTGCAAAATACTCCGCGTGACTATCGAGAAGACCTATAGGACTTGGGGGACCTACATTTCGATCCATAATGAGACGAGTAAATTTACTAACGGGCCTTGATAGTAATCAATCTGTGCTCTGTCGGAAGACCTCGGCATATCCCACGATTCACTTCAATAAATTCGTTGAGCTAAACCGTTTGCGACAGTAAGTTCTTTGCTCTTTTACGGGACTACTCAGAGCGACAAATATTGCCTTGCATCTGGTCAGCCTTTAATCTATCACAAGACGAGATCGTGATTTCTTTATCCATTAGCAAAAATGATAAAACGTCTTTGTGATTCGATTTTATTACTTTCACATCAATATCATGGAAAGTAAAAGACATTCGTCATTGTCTTTTATTGTGAAAAAATTGTGGTTAGCGTAGAAATTTAATTATTCGGTTGTCCATTAAACGTCAATTTCAAAGGTTATCGAATGTGCATCAGTGCAAGTGTAACTGCCGTCGTGAAGACAACAGATAGACGACGGAAGTCAAATGGCAAGGCAAAGGTCAAGCCTTGAAAAATGGTGCAAAAGCGTTTGTGCGGCGAAAACGTCGTCGAGTGATAAGTGCGTGCTGAACAATAGACACTCACCCGAGTCCATGCCGGCGGAGGCGCAGAATGCGCGCGCGCATCCCCGGCCGGCGCGACTCAACCCCCACCCTCCGCCTAGACCAGTCTGCGACCTAAGTCTAGATATTATTCACCCCGAAGAGGAGCAAAAACTCAAATGTCAGGCGATTTGGAGGGCGCAGGGCGAGGCCGGGGCGCGCGGGGCGGGGCGGGGGGCGACGGTAACGGGACTTCGCCACGGGGCTGTGGAACTAGACTAAAGTACTGGGGCGCGAAGGTAGGTCGGAGGTAGCGCGGGAAATTCGAGTTAGGCCTCAGTACAAACAACACGACTACATTGTTACTTGAGTAAAGCAATAAATTATTAACAGACTTTTAAATTATGTACTTTGTATCTTTTTAAGACATTTATGTTCTATCCTATTACGTTTTCATAGAATGTACATATTACGATTGTTGCCGATAGCCCACATTTATTATTATTTTTGTTAAAACCTTTATTTTACCTTTTTAAGTTTCATAATTTTATTTGTTTTCGTATGTCGTTGTGACAGTCCATTCTTGTCAACCTGTCAATAAATGAAATACACGTCAAGAGCTCACTATGTATTTTATTTCTGAACAACGATACCTATTAATTTGAAAGTTTATAAGACAACACTTTATTACCACATTCAGAGCTACCATAATATACTGATGATACATACATTTAGTATAAGTAGTAAGATGTTTTATCATCCATTTATCTTAATATTATATTTATAAATATAGTCATAGATAAAAATATATTATACCTAATAGTTATACAGTTGTTTAGTTTGGCACGTGGCTGGCCTGGTCAGCGTGTCACCGGCAGTTTTTGTGGCGGCGCACGAGCGCGGAGTGTTGAACCCGGGGCCTATCGCCGTCCCGCGCATTTACGCTAATGCACGAATTGATCCAGCACTTCATAGAAGTCAGTACAATATCGCTAGTATAAGTACATGCCAGATTCATTCTTGTCGCCAGCATTACAATGATGGTTGTAGCGGATGATCACTGCGGTTCGCGATTGTGTATTATTGCCAATTGACCACAAACCTTAGTGCTTCATGTTTTGAAAGTTTTAGGGCCAACTTTACAATAAGATAAGATTTCAAGCTGTTTGAAGAATAGCTTCTTAAAGTGTAAAAAGCAACCAATATGTTACTTTCAAAACAAGATGCAAGACATACGTTACTACATAATTGATTTTGACGACGTGCTTGGTTGTCAAAAACTTGACTATAAGACCAAGAGGTTGGGGGTTCGATCCCGCACATACATATACTTCTGAATTTTGTATGTCCTGGACTGGGTATTATTTGTATTTATTTCAGTATATTTGTATTTAAGTATGTCTATCTGATTAACCAAACTCAATCTTTGTAACGAAATGATCATTTCAAATGATAGAAGCCTTAGCCTTGCAGTGGGATGTCTATGTGTTCCATCGCATCTATAGTACAAGCTTCGAGCTTAGTTCGGGGCTAGGCAATCGGTGTGTTAGTCCAAGGAGTGTGATCCAGCAGGTCATTCTCCGCACTTGCAGTGGTCGGCGTGAGGCGGCGGAAGTGGAAAGCGCGTGTTCCCGGCCGGCGCGCGCCGCGTAAGGCATCGTTTTCCATTTCCACGCGCATTTGCGTACGCAATGCGTGTAGATGGGTAACGCAGAAGGCGTTTTGCATTTGATTTTGTTGCCTACTTACCATCGACCGCTGATATTATTTTTTATATAAAGTTTCGTACTTTTGGATCTGAGTGGTGATTATATTACGGTCAGCAGATGGTTGTTACTACTGACTATGGTAATAAACTATTCCCTTAAGTACGCAGATACCTCCTTTCAAATGCCTATCTGATAAAGCACGATGGCTTTGACAATTTATTTTAGCTTATTAAGGAAACTGTAGAAGGTAAATTATAAACATAATTTTCAGATTTGAGTGTGACAATGGTACTGTAGTAGGCAGTAGCTCATCTCTGGATCAGTGCGTGCGCCGGACGCGCGGAATGCGACGCGTGTTTGAATATGCACGAGCGCGGTGCATATTCCGATGCGCTGCGGCCCGCGACCAGCTGTCTGTTTGTGTTTCATCTTAAACATAACGTGGTAGAACGATACTATCGTGTCATATTACCACATTGTATGTTTTACTTCGAATTGTTTGTAAGATATTTTAGAAATTTTAACTATTGTAATTTTTTTATGTTGCTAGACTACGGTCAAGATAACAACACCTAATACTAACGTGAAACAAAGTTTATATTTCTTGAATTCAGGACGAATATAATATGACGCATTTATAATCAATTAAACAAAATTTGGAAAGATGTTAAGTAACGCGTTGATGTCTTTTCATATTTTGTCCATCACGGTCAATCGGCTAAAGGAATTTTGCCTAAATTTTTTTGTAATTTTACAAGTTTCACAGTGTATTGATGTAGGTATCAACATCGATACATTAGTTTCAACTGGTTGTAGGAATTAATTTTTTTATGTATGCATTTTTTCTGTTTGCAGTTCCAAACCAACTGCACTGGCAGGAATGCACTGGCATTCGTATTTAAACATGCCGAACCAAACTTTCTTTACAAAGTACAGACATTAACCTTCCCCGTGCGAAGCATTGTTCCGGCGCGGCTGCAGCGAGCGGCGACGCATGCGCACTCACGCTGACGTCAGATAAATCAAACACCGAATAGACTTCTTTTAGCGAAAAAAAAAACGTTAAATTTATTGTTATTACAGCATTGTGCAGGTAGCAGTAATGGAACTCGGATTCGGACAAAAAGCTTCCTGCAAAAAACACCTGAATAAGAACGTATGCAAATCCTTTGTTGGGCCAGTACTGGCTTGCTAGATCAAAAAAACACGGCGAACAAACATGAACTTTAACATAGTGAGATAAAGTAGATTTTGCATCGTACATCTTTGGCAGGGGCACACACGCGAAAAGTTTTTCTCATGCCACTCTAGAGCAATCTACGATCAAAGTGCGTTCATAAATTTCAATATTCTATTTCGGATTCTCGGAAACTGACACAACACGTGATCGATGCGCCCGCGCACAGCTTGAGCGCTGACCGAGAGCTACCGCGACACAGGACGTAGTAACGTTTATTTTCAGATTTATTTTTAGTGAATTGTGAAATATCAGGATCATCACAAAAATCTAGTTACCGAGAGAGGCTGTACTGACTAGCCCTCGCTACTCTTTGTAGATAGACGTTGACTACATAATTAAATTTTAAAATATCTGAATTATATTTAGGTGGCCACACAAGGGCAAAACCTAGATCCATCAGATTGAAGTTTTAAACCACTACCAGAGATATTTTGATAAGACATTAGCCAGAAGACATGACAAAAGCTGTATATTCAAACCGCAAAGTATGTATCTATAAGTTACTCCTTTGGATGAATATCGATGTTATGTTCCATACAAGGAAACGCTATCTACGATTTAAAATTATTTTGAAGTGGTTGTCCAAGTATGTAATTCAATATGAATAAAAAGAACGCATTATTGTTATATTATTGCCTAATTATATTTTTTATTAGCGCCTGAGCACAGCGCTCGTGGCGTGAGCATCTTAATTGAACGGTGATAATTTTTATTCAGATTTTGATTTGAATTACCACTAAACTATTGCTTTTAAATAATAATACATTTATTGCAGTCTAACTGGACGTAATCCACTTAAAATTTTATTATATTTTTCTACATTGCTCGTAAAGACAACACTAAGACATGCATTGATAATAATATTTAGCCATTTGCGTATAACTGTAGAGTACATTTGCAAAATAAGCAAATGCTTTGGGGCTGTTTTTTTACAATAAATATCTGTCGATCTGTCAGATACTTACATATATTAATAACTTTGCACAAACACTTAGGGTGCATCTACAAACAGTTATTTAGTTTTTTAAGTTTAAAATCGTTATTTTTAGTAAAAGACGGATCTTTTGAAGGAAGATAGCATTCTCAGTCGTCACAATAGCACAATGGAGCGCATTAATTCGGTGATTAGCATGTAACCGTCGCGGGCGCAAAAACGCAGCGTCGCACAAAAGCGCAGGGACGCCGCGGGGCGCGGGCGCAGGCAGGTAGCCGCATGCAAATGCACCGACTTGCAACAATGGGTCCATCTCAGCGAAAATATTACCTTTCGTCTAAACCACACATTAGTTCTTTTCTAAAATTTAATATTTACGAACAAAGTGGCTCCATACATTTGGATGATAAATAATATTGAAAGAAATTATAATTCTAATGACATGATTTCATTGAAACTTATTGCCTTGCAGCAATAAAGGGTGTTTTGCAGCACGGAACGTTTAGCAGGAATTGGTGTTATAGTTCCACGATATTACAAGTACTTGAGCACCTAACAGAAGTGGATAATAATCATGTCTTGATTGTTCGGACATCGAGATGCGATGCAGGCCCCTCGCGCGCCTCACTCATCTGCTGATTAGCATACGGGCGCGAGCTAATTATTCACTTATGAAGGTGATTAACATAATTTTACGCGGCGGCGCAGCTCGACTCGCGATCATTCACGGGTTCAAGTACCAACGACAACTTGAGTAAAACAATTTGCACTCATTGATGCATGCATATGCTTTGTGTAATCAGACCAAATTTTCGACATGAAATCAATTTTGATTATATAAGAAACTTTAGTCACGAAATACATATCCTAAGGAGTTCAACTGCAACTTCTTAGTGCCATTTTTCGCCAATTTACGAATCCAAGGTCATGCAGGTTACTACCAGCTCTAATAAAAAACTTATTGTCACGTTTTACTTCAAAATCCATGTGACAGAATTTCGCCTTTACGTATTGTGTGTCTGTACTCAACGCTTGTTGGAGTAACGGGACAGCCATTATTTAATCAACATTTTCAACAACAAATAATGTTTGTTATATCAATTACATACCCCGTTCGCCGAGGACGAGTAATTACAGTAATCATCCGTACTAAACGCTGTCGTCGTATGTTTCAACGCTTTTTGTATTAAGTTATCAAGTTTATAAATATATGTTAACGTATCTGGTGACTTTATTTATAGTCTAAACTTAATTTTGATAATTACGGTCTATTTTTTTGACAAAATTAAATGCATACATCCTTTTTAGGGTTTTTACTTTATCAGCTCAGAGTTTAATTAAATTGATGATACCCACTCGTATAAGGGTATAAACATGACATAAGTGAGTTTTGTTGGAAGCAATAGTAACTGGAACAATGTATCTTCCATTATTTACAACAAAATTTGTAGCATTTGTCGAATGTGAATAAAAAAGTGTCTATTCTACTTTATTTACAGGTTTGGTTTGAGACAATATTTTAGCTGAGTGGACGCTTTCGCAACGCTCCGAAGTTTAGTAAGATGCGGGCGGCGCGTGACGGCGGGAGACAAAACGACGACTTAATTAAATTACAGCGACGCAGCTGAGCGCGTTTTTGTCGCCGCGACACCGCGACGTTTCCAATTTTCGTCTAGGCGCGTTTTTTGACCGTTAATTATGGAATGAATGGACCGGGGAGAAAGACGGACAGGGCTGGATCACACAGCCATCTTTGTTGGAACGCGCATTGATCAATGGAGATAAGAAATGCTTTCAAATATTCGAATCCACGAATGCGTACTGTCTAATGCATATTAATAACACTCAAATTGCTCACTGAATGCCATAGAGTCGGAGTGATTGCTCAGATTATATTTTGGCCTGCAACGATTGATCATCGTTTGTTTTCTGACATTGATATGGATGACTTTAGAAACACCTTTTCATGAGTTGATAGTAAACAAAATAATGTAGAAATGATGTTAGTATTGCAGCCCTAGTGTCATGCGGCGGGACGCGCGCGCGTGCGTCACGGTGCGCGGGCGCAGGCGGCGCGTCGCTCGCGCATTGTCGCGTATTCAAATCGCCCACAAAAACTGTGTGATCGAGATTTTCCATCTGTCACAGTCCGCCGCCCGTTCGTTTTTGTCTGTAATCACTTGATAACCGTTAAAACCGTTTAATTCGACGAATTATTCTCGCCGCCAAATGGTCATGTTACTTCGGACTATGGAAAGCGCCATTAAAGGACGTTAAACTTTGACGATTGATCCTTGAAACTTTGGCAGGAATAGTGATGCTAATTGTCTGCCAATAGCTTTAACAGACAATTTTAAGATTTTAACAATTGGATGGATTGGATTACGAATGAAATGTCAGTACCGATGAAAAAACGCACAACAACATTACGTTTCATAAAGTTTTTATGTTGTGCGGTTGTGCGATTGCAAAATGACATTATTGTTTTACCATACATGTAAGTCATTCAATTTTGACAACCAAGGTCCAGGTCTGTTTAAGGACTGCATCTTGCCTAAACCTACGTGACTAACATGAATGAAATGTCACTCGACATTGCGTGCCGTTTGTGTGACTGATGAAAGTAGCAGTTTGTGGTGAAACACTGATGGCGCATGGCGACAAGTGTAGCCTTTCAATTTAATTCATATGGTAGCAACATACAACATGTTTCCAAAATTGCTTATGTTGTTTAGTGAAATACTGATAAATGCTTCTTATGAAGTTTTTGTGAGGAAGTCTTGATTGCACAGTGTATTTCCAGTACTCTTTCTCAAAATAAGTAATTTAACAAAATCAATCTGTTTAAACTATCGCTAGCTAATGTGTTCACTGAATCAAATTAGTACAATAATAGTGAATTGTTGTCACTAATGCGATGTAAAGCGTTAATTAGTGTAACGGTTAGGTCTTAATCACAGAAAGTTCCATAAATGTGTGCGTTTTTCTCCTTATCTATGTGTATTTTACTGAATCTTTTCTTTTAAGGTATCTTTATGTTTGTAAAAAACATACGGTTTTGATAAAGGTGAAATAAAGTATTATCATCGTCGTTATTATACACGCTTCTTATCTTTTCTTGTACTGATGATTTGAATACATGATTTAACGTTGAGTTTTTAACTTTGCGTAGTGCACCTTTTCCGGCACCGACTCTACTTTGTAAGTTTGTGCTTGCCCGGAGTCGCATAAGTGAGTAATTATTTCAAAACCATACTATTTGTATGTAAATACATCCGGGCCGTCATTACTCAGCCTTGTAAATGTGCGACCAGCTCAGTGTCCGTCCATTTCTCCACATAAAAACAACATGAATCAACGCAATGAAAAAATACGCGTAAGAAACCCATAACTAAAAATATACAAGCGCAGAAGGGCTACTTTATATGAAGGGCGCTAATGTGAGAAATCACAAAACTTAATGTAGTATAAAAACTAAATTCAAAAAGTTAATAAACCTGTTTTTAAGGAAAGATCGATCTTCAGCACAAGAAGAGTTAGATTTTTTTACAAGAACACGTAGCGTTATCATTTCGTTGAAGCTTGTAATAAAAGTAATTCACAGTATGAGTAATGAAGATTAAATACACCTTAAAATATTTTGTTTAAACATGTCTGCTTTCCAAAACGTGTTAAGCGAGCAGGCAACTCACTCGGTGCGACGCCGGCGCGGCGCCTCTGCGCCTGCGCGCTCGCGTCATAACTCACGGACGTCACAAAAACATAATTAGATAATTCGGTAATTCCACCGCTTCCGTAATATTCAAATGACCTACACTGCAAGCGATAATGGACTCTACGCACTCACCGTTAAGGTCGAGCACCATCTGTGTGTTGAAGAAACTGCTGACGTCGCCGCGGCCAGACACTGCAAGAGCAAAACAACAGTTGTAAATGTAGGAAGGTATTATAATGTGATTAGCGGTAACGGTTAATTGCACGGAATGTTCCGGGGTCGTTAGAGCGCTCTGCTGACCTCTGGTCCGGGGCGGGCCCAGAGATCGCTCCTGGTACTCTTTGCCGTACAAAAGTATATTATCAGAGAATTTCGTTATCACCATCACGCGAAACAGGTTATCCGATTTACTGGGGATTCCTTATTTTTTTAAAGGACATCTTTATTACTGTTACTACCTTACAAACAATACTTACTTACATGTTCTATTTTAAGTCCTAAACTATTTATTAAATAAAAAGAAAAAGTTGTTATTTCTTAATTCATGATTGTGTCTTATGTATTGTTTGCAAGGTGTAATAGTATGATAATAGTTAGTTAATGTAATTTAACACATGCACTGTACTATTAAAACTTATTCTAAAGAGACGATTATTCCAACGACGGGAATCTTAGTCAGACTAGCTTGTTCGATTTTAAGATAATTATTGCCTTTGCGTCTGCGAACCTTCACCATTACCCATACCCATAGTGGTATAGATTACAATTCAGAGGTAGGTACAAACTTCAACAAGAATAGTTTGATCTATAAACTCCAGTACAGAAAGGATTACACCTGAAAATATAAAATTCAAGCGTAAAGTTTTCATAAAAGAATAAGTCCAGGAAAACTTACATAGGTAAATGAAATCAAACCGCAGAGGAACATAAATAAAATCGCTTGTTAAAATTAAACGATGATTTTCCGCCAGAGTTCCCAGGCTTATTAAACTGTCATCCGTCTCAATTTGCCGTGAGGTCAAACTGCAACGAACATGAGATATTGGACGTAATAAAAATATCTTCGTTGAGTCAATAAAACGCATTTCGATGGTGAAGATACGACTGCGCCACCTAAGTGCATTGCAAACATTACAACACGCCACTGAATGGTCTGACAAATTAAAAGACAGTTCACAAACATTAAAATTAATAAATTGCTTTTATACTTTTAATCAGTGATTAAATTATACTTCGCACATTAGAAAGTGAAAACAACGCTATAATAACTAGCAACAGTATTGTAACTTGATTATATTTAATGGAACGACTCACTCAAGTCATGAATTGCATTGCAAAACAAGGTCTAGTCAAATCGTATCGTTTTATGATGAAAATTAAACAATAAAACTATTAACGCAGTAAAAGTCGTGGACAGGGTTGGAAGTATTTCTAGCAAAAAAATAATTCAGTTACTGTTGATGACCAAATAGAATTCCAACGACATTTACTGGTCAAGTCACGTTAGAATATAAATTCAATTTTGACAATTAAAACCCGACTGACCCCGACTCTGCAACGAATGGCATCGACTGCATGAATAGAATCCGTCAGAGTCGCACAAAGGCAGCAGCCGGAGCTGCATTGTCGCCGCGTGGTCTGATAGCGGGGGTGGCTCCTGACACACAGACCACGCACTTTTTATAAGCTCTCGTTGTGCACCGGACCGGATAGATGAAAGTCATTCACGGATCAAGGTAACGTACCTTGATCCAACGCAACGTAGAAGTTTTATTGATACTAGCCAGGACATTAAGGACTTGATAGAATGGAACCTGTAGCAACTCGAGAAGTCAATATGAAATGGGAAACGCAAGAGCTATATTCTACAATTCTTAAAATAACGGCATGGTATAGAGATGAAAACAATAAAATTTGAAATATATAATTCTTTTTGATTCTAGATTAAATTTCGAAATCGAGAATGCCGTTGTTTACTATTACTTTAAGCATAGAATTTGCAACCTGGGCACATGCCCTGGATAGATCAGTTATTTGACACATTAGGCCCGCATCAGCAGCGTGCTTTGGCGTAACAATGGCGGGGGCGGTAAATCGCGGCGCGCGCGCGCAGCTGCCCCTCCCCCGCACCGCCTGCGCCACGTGGACACCCGCCATATATCACAGCAATGTGCACGATTTCATCAAAGACGTTTTTATGTTTCACAACTGCCATCTTGTGACTGCAATCAGCCGTGAAGGCTTAACGAACGTTTCCACGCACAAACACACGAGTACACAGAGAAACGCATTACTTGCATAAAAATTAATTAAATGTATGTTAAAAGAGTCATCCTATACCGCGTTTTATGGTGTACAATTTATCTATTTCCGCTTGATACCACCCTTGTCTACAACAAGGGTGGTATCAAGCGGTATAGTTATAACGATAAGCAGACAGTTTTATTATTTCAATAAAATAAAACTTATAACGTGTTCAGTTCCGGATATTTTATAATAATTATGAAGCAATTAACCATTGTCTTGTATATCAAGCATATTTTAATATTAAACTAGCGGCCCGCCCCGGCTTCGCCCGTGGTACTTGTCCACTATTTAATGGATGATATTATACATAAAAACCTTCCTCATGAGTTACTCTATCTATTAAAAAAAACCGCATCAAAATCCGTTGCGTAGTTTTAAAGATTTAAGCGTTCATAGGGACATACAACACACATAGGGACAGAAAAAGCGACTTTGTTTTATACTATGTAATGATACGCATATACAATATTTTATTACTCATTAAAACAGTTTGAATTTAGGGAAGAAATATTGCGTTATTATTAATTATTTATTATCATCTAAATGTGGGTCACACATGCTGCAAGATGAATGAGTAAGTAGTGTTTTATAATGACTCTACAAGTGCAATACTCAACACTTATGGCCCTGCTCTCGCTACTACGTCCGCCTCAAAAAATCCAAATTAGCTAATGCCCCTGTGCAAATTATCCACATGACTTCCTCAATCTGACCTTTCGCAAGTCAACATACGCGTTGAATGCGCGGTTGCTGTACACATGCGCGGGCGCCGCGACCTTTGCGGTCAACTCGCTATTACCAGCCACCATTACCCGCTTGTGGGAGGTTTATGGCATTTCCGAAATGATAAAGCGGAGCAATATTTCAAATAAATGTAATTTTGGAGCAAATTACAAAAAATTAGGTTTCTGGGTTACGCGAGCTTCCAATTTTAAACTGATTTTGATTGTATTATCCATTTGTAAGTGGGCCGGTATTTACTAAATCAGATAATGTAAATACTTAAGAGTGTAGACTAAGAACTTCGTTATACCTTATATGCAGTTTAAATACAATATCGCAAATATAAATAAAATTTAAAGTGAATAATTTAATAATAAAAAGCTTTGCATGTTTTGCCTCAAAAAATAATATCAGCGAGCAAAATGATTCCGGCATTTAAATAGAGAGGAAATAATGTTCTCTAAGTATATTTTATGTTGCCTATTAGGATGATGGAAGTCAAAATAATTATTAAAAGCATTTTGTTGTGTGCGTAAAAGTTTGTAAAGCTACAATTACCACGAAGAGTAAATTTAACAAAGAAAAATCGAACTGAAACCTCTCACACATTAATTATGGCAGCACACGCGCCTAACGAGGTCATTGAATTTGTCTGCCGCATACAAAATAATGCATTCAGTGACGTTTAGACTACTCCAACAAAAAACAGGGAATTTTCATTATAATAAAAATAGAGCTTCGTTCGTTATTAATAAAGTCGGAAATCTGCAAAAACTACATAATTATTTATGCTCGGTGGTCGGTCCAGCGCCTAATTTCGTAACGACTAATTAAAATAATGTACATATCATCATAATATGTCGGAGAGCGTGTGCATCTGAACACCGCTAATTACTGCTTGCCCCCAAAACCACTCCAGACTCTAGGGTTCCATTATACTCAAATTAATACGAAAATAAAATTGTTTGTTGAAGAGCTATAAACATAGTTATGCAAGAAACTGGACGAAATCGAACAATAACCACCGTGTTAATTGAATCTTAGTGTTGGCGAAAAACCGGAAACCGGATTTTATAAACAGTAAAAAATTAAAGCATCCCGTTTTTTATTTCTCCTTGCGGATATAGTTCCTACTAGAGTTAAGAACTAAGGATGACTTCCTATTTTTAGTGAAACAAGTCTTTATATCTAAATTCTTTATGATATAAGTGGTGTTTTCGAAGTGCAGTGCCGAGTAACAACCAAATTATAATTTTGTTATTTTTTGTTGTGTTTGAAGATGCCACACATATAAGTATACAATTTATAACACAATTAAATAAGCAATATACATTTTTTTACAAGTATAATAGAACTTCGAAGCTTTAAGGTATTCGGGTTTGTTTAGGAAAAAGATTTTACCCCAATTTAATGAATAGGTACTTAAATCATTATCTTTGCAAAACGTTCTTGTTCTTATTAATATAATATGTTTATTGAATACATATTAGTAAGATACTGACACTTTTATTACTGTAAATATTATTATATGTAAAGTATTTAAAGTCTGAGAAAAGCTAGTTGATGTAGTTTAATAGTCTTCAATCAAACCTGGAAACAAATCAGGAAACTTTTGCAACCATGTGGGGAAGTCATTGAATTAAATAATCAAGTAGTTGTAGAAGCAGCATTTTACATGCATAATGAACACATTAATATTATACTTTTTTTTTCTATTTTATTATTTTTCATTATGTTTAAGTTCCTTCTTGTTTTAATCGTTCTTTGTTTGTTTTAAATAAAAATAACATATTATCTACAATTACCATATAAGTAGACATAGCGAGCACGTAAAGTAGTAATCTTTACTAATATATAAAGCTGAAGAGTTTGTTTGTATGTTTGTTTGTTTGTATGTTTGTTTGTTTGAACGCGCTAATCTCAGGAACTACTGGTCCGATTTGAAAAAATCTTTTTGTGTTGGATAGTCCATTTGACGAGGAAGGCTTTAGGCTATTGGAAATCGAAATCCACGGGGACGGAGTCGCGGGCGGCCGCTAGTTATTTAATAACAGCACATTTACATTCCCTAGTCTTTTTCACAAATAATGTTGTTAATTCATTTAGAAATAATGTTATTTGTACAAATTAATATTACGAAAATGGATAGCATAAAAGCAATTAAATTGAAGTATCAAATGCTCCAGCTAAATTTAATTTTTTGGGCAAGTAAGACACTTTTAGGGAGAAACTTTTAAAAGTATCGACCCGATAGCATTAGTCCATCTAATGTCTGACATTCAGTCATTAAATTCATATCATATCATATGCAACGAACTGTTACGCTGTGACTGTCTGTGACTGAAGTCTCCCAATCTCATTTTGGTTGGTTTAAAAGCAGGCACCACAGTTACCAAATGCAATTTATCTTTCACCGAAATAGATGGTTCCGATCTCTGTCCGGCTCCTTCGGTTGAGGGAAGTGCGGGAAGACCCGGGCGGGCGCGGACAGCCCTTATCGCGTAAAAAGTGGCGGCGCATTACCGCGGGCAAACGCGGACGCGCCCGGCTGCCGCGGTGTCCGTGTCGCACCCGCCATTACTGAGCCGGGGAATAAGGTGTTAAGTTACAGATAGCTTGAGTACGTATGTAACGTTGGAAATGTTACTCTTTTCTACTTTGAAGCTAACTATGATTTATATTTCCTTGTTACAGAATACTCATTATGAATTGTCTTTCCTCTTAACAGAATAAGAATAATGAAAATGCAACATGTGTTTTCTACAGGGAAACTTCTAAGAAATATAAATAAAGCAGTCTTTCGTTTTTTTACTCTCTCGAAAGATCCCAATCTCAACGACACAAAAATGAATAGTTAATTCTGCACAAAGTTTTTACAGTTTTTTTGTTACATTTACACCTAAAAATATCGTGCCTATAAACACACAACAAGTACTAGGTATTTAAATTAAAAGGCAGTTGTAATTCAACCCTATTCGAAAGTCAATATTGTCTTTGCTACTAAACAGCAACTTATCAAGATAGCCTAATGCCCTGCGGACGTCAGTAAACTAGCGCTCGGGTCAGGTGTTCGATCACCGGCGGGTCGCAGCGGGTCGCAGCGGGCCCGCGCATAAATCGCGCCGTGACAAACGCCGTCCCCGGGGAGCGAACTGAAACTACTCCGCTACTCCATAAATCGTCCCCGTTTGCCGGCCGCGAATCAAAGGAGGTAATTCGCAATGTTTAAATCCAATTTGAAGGAGAAAGGGGCGGCCTCTGCATGCGGATGGCGGCCACTCGAATTGTTAGCGGCGCGGGCGGGCACAGCGTACGCACCACCAGCCAGTGAAGAAGATTAAGCCATAAAAAGCCGTTAAATAATATTTTCATTTCAAAATTTACTGACAATGATAACATAGTTAGATAGAGATTTTATTTCTATCTTATTCAAGTATGTTTGAATGTTGGCATTTAATTTACATTGATTGGCTTAATACTATGTACAATAGGTACTTAAATTGTTTAATTTTTTAAGTCAGCTCAACGGAATTTTCTGAAGTATATTCTGATACTGCTAAACAGATATCGCGTTTGGTCTCAATTAATCTTTCTTGTGACCGACGTATAGTCGATGAATCATTCATTTTGTAATAAATAAATAAATAAATAAATAAATAAATAATAATAATAATAATAATAATAAAATAGTTTATTTTTCTCATCACAAACAAAAAATATAGTTAACAGTAACGAGGTAAGACCAACTGATATGTAGTTTGTGTGAGACTGATGCCTGTGATAGGTATTTATATACCTGTTGTACAGGTCATCAGGCCCCCACCACCACGGAACAAGACTGGACTATACATTACATATTTGGTAAAAAGTGATGTGGAAAAAACTATGCATTCCCGTAGATACTTCTTAACAATAACTAAACTATTTAACAAGAAACAAAAAAAAACAGGAACCATAAAAATATTAAAACTAGGCTTAAACTTTAGTGGGTCATATGTACTTATATAGGATTTGTAATAGTAAATATATTTAAGATAAATAGTAGATAAAATGTGTATTATACGGACAGTATGATACTAGTATACAAAGGAGTAATAGGTATAATGTGCAATTATAATGAATATTATATAATAAGAGAAGAGGTAAAATAGATATAAACATGGGTATCAGTGAGGTGTGTGTATTATGAGATTATAAAGGAATCAGAATGTGTGCAAACAAAAATTGAATCTGCAAATGTGTCGTCGTATAGGATTATTTATATGTGTAGAAATAGTGTTCCGTTTCGTCATACGATTTGGTTTGGAGAAGGAATCGTACAGATCTTTTACACTCAAAGGATGTAAGGGCGTATAGGGGTAGCTCTGCATTGATTTTGTTGTATAGTAGTGGTCCAAGATAGTAGAAAAATATTTCACAACATCACATACATTGATCTGACCCCGTGTTAAGTAGCTTAAGCACTTGTGTTACAGACATCAGAATCAACAGTGGTATTACAAATATACTTAAATATATACATATAACACCCAGACCAGGACAAACAGACATGTTCATGCACACAAATGTTTGTCCTGTGCGGGGATCGAACCCGCGACCCCTTGCGTAATAGGCGACATCTTTACCATTACACCAAGCGGGTCGTCGAATAGGCAGTCCAGACATAAAAGACAAGACATAAAAAAATACCTACGCGACAAAACTGTTAGTCCTGCGGTTGAAAACATCCTCCTAATTTCTGTTAGTAGGAAAATGGTTTCAACCGCAGGACTGCCTCACTGTAAGCCGCGGCACTGTGTCGCGGCGAGGGGAGGTAATCGTGTGAGAAGAGATGACATGTCGGACATCTCCTGCCGGCAGCAGCTTTGTATTCAGCACGCTCGGCTGCCGGCTTGCGGCAACATCGGGGAACATTACCGACACTGTCTATAGACGGTGGAGGAATTCTTTTACGTTGAATTAATTTATTTGTAAAAAAAAAATTAAACGTATAAAATTTTTTTTTCTTTACTGGTAGTGAAGAAAATGGAGGAATTTTGAAGAATAACTGTTCTAAATCATATTTTTGTCTTGCAAATTTTCCATAAACGTCTATTTGGTCAAAACGAAAACGAGAACTTCCCGAAGGTATTAGCAGAAATAAATATCCGATTTCTGTACCTAGGTACTTCGATTTCGCAATACAAGGACAAGGTTTTTTTTACTACATTATATCATAAACATTATTGTATGAACATCTACAATCTTATATGTACAAATAACTAGGCTCTTTTACTTTTACCTTTTACCTCCGGATGAGACTCTTTTGTTTTACTTGGCAAAACCATATTTAACATGACTTTACATTAATTTATTTGTCAAATTACATATTAGCTAAGTTAAATGAGACTTTTCCGAAGTTAGTAAAATAAGGCTTGTATCGCATAGCTAATTGATGGCCATATCTCTCAGACATAATTTTTTAGATGTTATTTTAACCGTAATTACTTTTATGATAAACCGAGTCTCACAGCAGTTGTGGAACGGTTTCGGAGCGTCGCCGGCGCATGCGCGGGCGCAGCGCTCGTGGCGACATGAGAACACGCCTAATTACCGCGCCTTACATCAGTTAATCAAAATAATTTTCCGGCGACATGCGCCCGACCGTTCACACTAAGCAAATAAGCCTCCGGTAAACTTGTTATGCAAAATTATGAATTAGCATGTCATTAAAGCTTTTCGACTTCAAACTAATTAAAATATTGTATAATAGACTTAGTAAAACTTTCTTCAATGGCCTAAAGCGCAAGACTCTCTTCTTAAAAATAATACCATGTTAATGAGGAATTTAATTATCCAAATTCTAAAAATAAACTAATTTGCTTATTCATTATAGTTATCTGAGTTTACTCGCATCTTATCTGATTAATATACTCGTAATTGAATGTTTCTTTACCCTAAAATAATGTGATTTCAGATTATAATTGATAAAAACTGAATAAAAGGCCCTTTCAAGAATGTTAAACTGATTTTAATAATCTATTGAACAAGTCTACGGCACGAACTGAGATTCTTACGAGTACTACCTACCAGCAAAGCTCTTAAACTTGTGGTCTGGACTGAGCAGCAAGTAAGAGTCTCGTCACAATGTCAATGTCAATATTAATCGATGGATTGAGATGTTATTACGCATCATTTAAATGTCTAAACTGAACGAGCAATTACCTCCTTGTTATTATTTAGCGAGGCTCATTATCTGTCGAGGACAGTTTGAATGTCAAAAACAGCAGGTCGGAGGCAGGTGGGCGACGTCACGGCGCGGAGAAAGAATGAGCGGGTCATTGACATCGGGTGGCTAATTGCGTGCCATCCCCCGCCGCGCCCCCCTCCCTCACACCCCCTCTACGCCCCGCGCCCTGTGGGTCACGCAGACCTTGCGCGACCACAAACATTTGCCCTATATACGGAAATCGATTACTAACGGGAACAAGTTCACCGCGATTGTCCCGAAATATACGCACTGACCTTAGCGCGCCGCGTAAACAAAACAAGCGTAGTGCGAGATCGCTTTGATAAGCAGCTATCAGACATCGCGATCGTGGATCTACTGCCGAGCGGAGGAGCGTGCCGCTGCCACGTCAGGAGGTACCTGCTCGATGTTGATGCATCGATGGATTACAAACTTAAGTATTGTCTTCTCGAGACATTACTACTCAGTTGGCTGACACACCACGCCAGGCGTGAATGGACGGAATCCGGAATAAGTATCGGAAAGATGCTCTTTTCGGAAGAAATGCTTAATAAATAAAAAAGAGGATAAATATTAAACCATGCATAGGGCGAATCGCAAATTCGCAAATCCCGTCAGTCATTTTGTATAAATAAATAAATAAATAAATAAATGTATTTTCTTCATCATCGCAAGCCAACTACATACAAAAAGTGTGACCATATTGTACCAAGCTTAGAATGAATTTGTATAATAGTTAAATTGCTAACGGATAAGAGCCTTTCACATAACCGCGCACGCAACTCCATTGCTTAAGTGTGAAAGTGTGAGAAAAGTACTTTAATTATATTTTAATGTTTAAGACCTATATGAAACAAAGTTTTGTTAAAAATTATATTTTCTTTATCTTTATCTTACATCAATTGCAAGTGTTTTTCAATACATATATAAATAAAAAGTGATAACTTGTTTTAGGGAGAAATTTTAAATTTAATTTAATGAAATCAAGTACCATTGTGAGTTTTTTTTTTAACTATAAAAGATCGTCAGTAGATGGCGCTGCCGTCATGTAAACATCGGCTCCGTATTAAATAGACCTAAAATATAGTAATTGTGAAAATAGTGACCCAAATTTTGGACAGTACGTGCAGTGTTGTTTAAATAACCTACACAAGTGTTATCCTAAACAAATACAAAGTATTTTAATAAAAACTGTGAACAAAATAAACACAACGTGATAGTGACTGTGACTTTTAAAATCGTGACAATATTTCTACAGAAGTGATCGCAAACATTATTAATTCATGAGAAATAGACAGTGAAGTGAAATAACCAGTACTATTCACCTTAAAATCCGGAATTATCAAAAGTGTTAACAGCAGACGGTTAATTTTATTCGAATTTAAGTGCAAAAGCAGTCTTGATAATTAGCAATTTTAAACCTTACTTGCATAGAAATAAGACTAAAATTACCACATACTAACCGAAACCAACGCCATCTATTGCACTTGAACGGGAGTATCTTTTCATCAATAAGTCATGCAAGAAACACTGCTTACAGCCATTATTTGTAAATCATAGAAAACGACCAACATAGTTCAAAATTTCGACCCGTGTATCTTAACGCATTTGGTACAGTGGAACGACTCTGCGCTCGGATCTCTGAGAACGTAGGTTCAAGCCCAACTGAGTGAAAAACTTTTTGTATTAAATATTGTTCTTTCGAACATTTCATTGAACCATCCATAAAGTATATTTACACAAAACTAGTAAACACCGCTAGAAAGATGGCACCACTTGTCACTTGCCAAAAATGCAAACTAAAAGTGGACCTACAAAGTACATTATTGTGTTTATCGTGTAAGAACTACTACGAGTACGATTGCGTCGGTGAATCAGAAAAGTTGTTCCGTTTAAAAGAACCCGCCAAAAAAAAGAACTGGATTTGTAAAGCATGCAAATCAAAACCAAAGGACGCCTCATCTACACATGGCTCCGGCTCCTCTAACGTAACACTTAGAAAGAAACAATCACCAACTACGAGTAGATGTCGCAAGAACATTAATAACAGCAATGTAAACAATACACCTACCCGTAGTAGCGCCACTGATGGTACCCCAAAGAGCTCGCTCTCGCAAATAGACGATTCACGTTTACTGACACCAACTAACACACCAGATGGATTTTCAATTAGGGATAGCCTTTTGACAAAAAGCTTGGACAACATTATCTTGGAACCAGATCAAAGGGAGTTAAGTGACACTATTAGCGACTTACGAACAGAACTAGCCTCATTACAGGAAGCGTTTGAAAACAACATATTAGAAAATAACGATCTTAGAAGACAAATTGCTAAACTGACGAAGGACAACCAAACACTAAGAAAATTATGTAAATCGACAATTAATGACAGCCCACGTAGTGCGAACAGCAGCAGCATTAAGAAAAAAATTAAAAACTCAGAACTGACGCCGCCGAGTCCGGCGCCGCCGGGTACATTGACGCTAAAAATAAATGCTCAACTTGAAGAAGAATTCATGTGCTTGCAAGAAAAATTTTTAAGCTTAACAGAGCAATTTAAGCATGCCGAAAACGAAATATCTAAACTCAAACAATACATTCTTTCCCTAGAAAAAAGGCTTTTAAAGTCATCCATTCAACGTGGTCATGAAAATAAAGAGGCCAACTGCACAGCGAAGCAAAGAAATAAAATATTCGTCTTCGGAACACAACGATGCGTAGGATTGGCGTCGGCATTATTAAGATCGCGAGCAAACACTTCATACGAAAAATACGACATCACTTCGCAAACAATGCCATACGCACTGACCACTGATGTGATTAAAAAATGTTTCAATGCTACAATAATGAAAAATGATAAAGTAGTATTGTGCATTGGAGAAAATGATTACGACCTGAAAATACTTTCCAAGGAACTACGTCGCCTATTAACAAGCTTCGAAGTTAATAATGTAATCATCTTGAATGTTTTAAATAATATGTATATAAATGTAAATAATCTTAATAACACAATTCAAACAATATGTAATGAGTACAAAAACTGCCAATATATAAATTGTAAATATAAACAAATGTACAAAATATGCAATTCTATAAATTTTATAATTGATTATATTGACTATGAAAATAAATATTTAAACATTAAGGAATTAAAAAGATTGATTGTCCGTGGTGAACCATCGTCTCAAAATATGGATTCCAGTAAAACAAAGCATGCAACTGTAGATAGGGTTAAGAATTTAAAACAAAGTGCAATAACGAACTATTTTTATAAAATTGATGCTAAGTACGTAAATATGCCTAATATAAATATCAATAAACAGAAACGTGTCTTAACCGAGTACTTCCCCAAAGTGAGCAAGAGTCAGTTTTTTCTTGACAAACAGTGATAAAGATTCGACCTTTTCTTTGAAAGTCTTGCATCAAAATATCGCCAGCGTATTATCGAAACAGGAATTGCTGGAGCTGGTTTTGCAGGAACTACAAGAATCAAACATTGAGCCTGATGTAATATGTCTCTCAGAGACTTTCTTGCGTTTAGGAAACGAAAAAAATCTTAAACTTAACAACTACGAACTGGCATCGGCGTTTTGTAGAAATAAACAAAGAGGGGGAACCTGCATCTTAACCAAACGTAACATAGCTTATAAGGAGACAACGATATTAAAAACGTATGCAACACAAAAGTCTTTTGAAGCCTGTGGAATCGAAGTTTCCTCTTACAACTTGCTTATAATTTGTCTGTATAGAACGCCTTCGTCGGACCCTAACATATTTCTTTCAAAATTAGAACATTTGATGTTTGATATAGCGAAGAAGTATAGGTCAACCACTAAAATTATAATTACTGGTGACTTCAATATTAATACACTGAAGCCTGGAAAAATAAGTAATATACTTAGCGATTTATGCAAAAATAATAATTTGAAATGTCACATAACCGTGCCTACACGGAAGGAGTCCTGCATTGATCATATTTTGAGTAATATCAAAGATGCCAGTGCCACAGTCTTGCCATTGCATCTGTCGGACCATGATACAGCCCAACTATTGACTTTCCCTATAAATAAAAAACCTGTCGGGATAAAATCATATTTTATCCAAAGAAAAAATTATAGCGCCGAAAATATCAGAAAGTTCAAAAAATACCTGAGTGATGTATCGTGGACGGAAATATACTCAGAAACAGATTTAAACAAGGCTTTTGGGAAGTTTCATGACTCGCTGTGCTTGTTTTACAACCTCTGTTTTCCAATTATCCACAAAAAAATTAATAATATTAACTCTAATAAACAGAATTGGATAAGCAGGGGTATCAAGCACAGTTGCAAAACAAAAAGGGCGCTTAGAGCTAAGTATTATAAAGAAAAAACAGTACTAAATAGAAATAAGTATATTAAGTATTCCAACATATTAAAAAAATGCCTTACATTCTCTAAGAAGAATGCGAATATAAAATTTATCAACAGTAGCAAAAACAAATGCAAGGCGACATGGTCAATAATTAATAATGAAATGCGTAATTCGACAAGTAATGACAACATTGACAATTTAATAATTAATAATATAATTTTAACTGACCCGCTAGAAATATCTAACGCTTTTAATGATCACTTTATCGAATCAAACATCATGATAACTAGGTCTCAAAATATAAAACAAAAAGAAAAGATAGAAAATACGTCGCTGCTTAATTCTATATTCCTCAGCCCCATGTCAGAAGAGGAAGTTCAAAAAGAAATTATGTCCCTCAACAACACTACTGCGGAAGGTTATGACGGTATTAGCACGAAGGTAATTAAATCTTGTGTCATGGAGATAGTACCTATGATGACTTATCTGGTAAACCTGTCATTTGCTTCTGGAGTATTTCCAGAAACATTAAAAATATCAATTGTAAAGCCTTTATATAAAAAAGGAGAGAAGGGGGACATTAACAATTATCGTCCCATCACTCTGATACCCATTATTTCCAAAATATTTGAAAAGTGTATGTACAATAGGCTGATAAAGTTTTGCGACAAATACAATTTAATCCAAAAAGAACAATTTGGCTTCCAAAAACGCAAATCAACAACACTAGCCATGTTTACACTCATAAATAGCGTATTGACCAATGTAAACAACAACAACTTGACTTCAGGACTTTTCTTTGATCTATCGAAGGCATTCGATTTGGTAGATCATGACATCTTAATGCGTAAGTTAGATTCGATCGGGATTAGAGGATTAGCGTTAAATTGGATATCGTCCTATCTAACAGCCAGAAAGCAATGTGTTTCCGTAAGTAAGGTAACCGGAAATAAACTTGTACCTTTTCATTCTAGTTACAAGTTCAATAGGTTTGGTGTTCCTCAGGGAAGCATCCTCGGCCCAATATTATTCTTAATTTATATAAATGACATAAGTAAAATTACAAATCACAAATTTATTCTATTTGCGGACGATATATCTATTATAGTAACAACAAATAAAAACAACGACAATTATATTAACCTTCACCAAACTGACATTAATAATACTATCGACAAAATTATAACATGGCTTGAAACAAATAATCTTAAAATTAATCTTAGTAAATCAAAATATGTACAATTTAATCGACCAAAGAACCCTAAATTTGACATTAAACTTGACATCATGAAAATAGAAGAGGTTAAACAACTAAAATTTCTAGGCGTAATTATTGATCAAGATTTGAATTGGAAATTTCATGTGGACCATTTATGTAACCGACTTCATAAATTTGTATATGCGCTCAGTAAAATAGGCAAAGTAACTAACTTGCCTACAGCAATATCAGCTTACCGGGCATACGTAGAATCTCTGTTACGCTACGGAATGATACTGTGGGGAAATAGCACAGACATTCAAAAAGTATTTGTGGCACAAAAGAAATGCATCCGTGCCCTCTGTGGAATCCCACCTGACAAATCTTGTAAACAAGTATTTAGAGACCTTGGTTTGCTACCTCTACCGGCCTTGTATATTTATGAGATTTGCATGTTTGTACATAGGCATATTGCATTATTTCGCAAAGCATGTGATACAAATTCTAGATTTAAAAGAAATCCTCAAAGACTTGTTCTAAACGAAATTCCTCGTTCTGAGAAATATAACAAAAGCTGTCTCACTATGTGCGTGAAGATCTATAATAAGATTCCAAATGACATAAAAATGCTTAATACAACTATGTTTAAAAAATCATTGACCATTTTATTAACTAAATACAATTTTTATGACATAAGGGAATTTTTAAATTTAAAATTTTGATGTATATTTGCATGCTATCACATTTTGGCTAAACATGTGCTCTTTTTACTTTGTAACATCATTTAATACCGTGTTTAAAGCAAATAAATGAATTATTATTATTATTATTATTATAACCGTGACAGTATTTTTTTAAGTGTGGAAAACTTGAGATTAGACTAAGTAATATTATCATATTCAAGACTACAAACAAATATTCCGTTGCCAGGCTTTTATGATTCATACATAATTTTCTTACCTATAACAGAAATTTATTCCGAATATATAATGAATATTTATCAATACTACGACTTCAAGGCTTAGAAAAACAGAAGTTACAAGTCGTATCAGAATTTGTCACTTAGAAATGATTGTAACTCAAATAGACTTAGCATGGAAATGAGCTTAGATAAACCGTTGTATCACGCACGATACAATTTTACGTGAATTAGTGTAAGTGGCAAAAACATAATGCGCAGGAGCAGGTATGGTGATGTGGCGGTGTGATTTGCTTCACAAATACCGCTTTCTACATAATAACCACCTTCCATTTCAATCAAACTGTTCTGGCCGTCCGGCATTTTAGCAATCTAAGCAAGCAACGCTGTGTATTGAGTTGAGTTTGTGTCAGCAAATGATGAAAGTCAAAGAAAGGAAAAGAAAACATATATTAAGCAATAAAAATACTGTTTAAAACAAGATTCATCATCTCACCTACAACCAAACAAGATAAATACCTAGACCATCAACAATTATGATGAAAAAGGTCTTGAATTTGCATCTTAAACGTTTATCAAAAATGACAAATGCAAATTACAGGAGTGTTGCAGTAAAAGTGCACCTCATCATGATATAAATGAAGCGTAGGCGTGTGTGTTATTATTGCGTTTATGATGAACCGACCGACGCGTTGCACTGACCGCCCGGGAGACGTTCAGGCCGCGCTCTTCGCCAGGTAAGTTTGCATCGCAGGTAACGCATTGCTAACACGATACCTGGCGTTTTTTTTTCTAGATAGATTTTTTGTATCACTTCAAGCTTACATATGGTCCGGCGTAAGATAAGTGCTGACCATCGCCTATAACACCAGAAGACAATATAACAGCACTTAAGTCATTACGCGAATCATGTACTCTTTGATATCCATTGGAGACCTCATCAACAGAAATGAAGCACAATATTGACGATGTTCTAATCTATTGTTGTCTTCTATTAGGCGGAAGTGCAGAGTTAGGCTAGCGCCGTAGGATTTACCTTTTTATGGTATGCAACGCTCTCGTATGCAAATAAGGAACCAGCTCTGATTCACGCTACGTAAACTTCTTATTGCTCGGATACAACATAAAAATATACAGCCTCCATCAAAACGCGGCCGCACTAATTTTATATGTTTTATGAGCCGAAGAGATAAGCGCTTACTCCGAACGACTATTAGTTAACTGCGCGTAGTTTTTTGATAAAACTTAACATTTGCATAAGCGAACCACTGCACTGTACTGATTTAATCCATTTGACATTTTATGGTTTACGTTATAATTATAATATTAATTAAGATACTTCCACTTAAGTATTTTAATTTATCGAGCGTATGAATATGTAAATTCATATAGTTACTGTTAGTTCTTATCGATATTATTACAGTTATTTTTGCTTGTAACTATCATCATTGCTCTATAAAAGTTTGTTATACAATTAATACAATACAAGCTGAGGAAATCTTGTACTTTTATTTTGTATCACATTGTACAAACGATTGTCAATTCCAGATGTCATAGCAATGTGTTTAGGTCCTTATGAGATGACAGTGTCGCATTTGTCATTTCTGCATGTGATGGTATCAGCTCCACAAAAACCGTTCATTTGCAAACTGCCTCACATGCATCCATCACGGTGGGTATTCCAATGCAGTCACGCGACGGACAGACACCAGTCGTAAACCAACACGGCTCGCATTGATGTGTCTATTCGAAATTGTTTCTTATTTATTACAATTTCTCCCCGCATAATTTATTTGACATGCAAAAGCAAACGCGGTAACCATAACAAATTATGACTATTTGACTAACTTTAAGACCTTTTTGACGCGACTAGGAAGCGAAAATGATTGCTACCGGATAAATACCTAAAAACTGGTACCTTGCATAATATTTGTCTAAAAGTCAAAATGGAAACACAAAAGAAAACAGAGTTTATCCTATTATTATCTCTGAACATCGCTTGTTAATTAGAAGTAGAGATTTTAATAATATACATAATCATCGCCTAGGAGATCATTATATTTTAAATAAGCGTTATAATAAGCTTAACCAGCAAAATTTTTGCCTTTGTTATTTAAATAAGTAATTAGTCGTAACGGTAGGTTACATGCTAGGAACAGTTACAGTTTATACAATTTTGATAGATAAGATTTCAAAAATATCGCGTTCTTTTACTTTGCAAAACGCTTGACAAATATTCTTTTCATTATAAAAATTGCTATTCCTACTATGTATGTAATAAACTGCGCGAATTATTATCACAAATTGCAACGTTATTTGTACATTACAGTGTATTACAATAATTGGGCTTATTATGTCGTAACAGATGCAAAATTGGGCGTCTAATTTAGATGGACAGGTGTAGTGGTTACCGTCGGATGCGATTACCCCGCGGCAAAGTTCACGCCGGTCCCAGCCGCCACCGGCCTGCGCCTGCGCACGCGGCCCGCGCCTGCGCCGCCACACCGCCACACCGCGCCGCAACGAGCGTGACCTCATCTACGGCTAATTCACTTACCCAGATGACATTATTGTACCCAAATTGCCTTAGAAAGCGCTGATTTTATATTACATTACAGTGATTTGCTTCCAATTCAATTGTAATTTCATTATAATTTGATGCGAGTGTGATAAAAATTACAATTCTATTGTTTCGAGGCAGCCGAAGTGGGATGGAGACATTTGTGTGGATTGTCGTCTTTGGCTGTCGACAGTCGTTACGACGGTAACGTGTGAAAAGACTTTGGGGTCATCATAATCATCGGGCGGTAATTCAATGTACTTAACTATTGTCACATATGTAACTGCTTACAAAAATATGTAGCATTTTACTCAAAAAGTCTACAACAGATTTATAATTGGAAATTTTTAAACTTGATTATTATTTTTACAAATGACCCAAAATTTTACATGAATTGCCATTGAACTTTCAAGGAAAATATCCTTTCTGATATTTATCATAGAAAATATTGATTTCAATAGTAAAATAGCTTCTTTTAAAAAAGTATTTTTTTAATGTTACAGCAAACTGATAAAACATTTTTAAATACCGCTCGCACAGGTCCACTCCAAACTAACATAAGTGACGCGCGAATAAAACAAATTAAAAAGCTCTCCCAACCCAAATAGAATGTCTCGAGTCCATAATAAAAAGGTGAAGTGTATTTGGGGCGTGTCAAAGGAATCATTTTGCACATGAGTAGCGAGCGGCGACAAAGGCTGGAAGAGAGTTAATATTATTTGCGGAGGGTGCGGCAACCCTTTGACAATGCGACGGCGACCTGCTGCCACCTGACCCTCGCGGGATTACATACAAATGACTTGTAAGTTATTTTACTGCTGGCAAAACATGATGCAAATATTGAAAGGGTCGACCCCATGTTGAAAAATGTATTACACGTAGATTTCAGATTTTATTTGTTATTTTAGAGCAATTGCAAAAGGTAATTTATTTTGACTTTGTTTTGATTAAGGACTCTTCTTTATTGTAAAGTTGTTATTTAGTTAGCCTGCTTTATAGCCCATGTTATAATCATAACTGGCGACTGCTACTTATTATTTTTTGACACTAACTATTGTGTTCTAGGACCGGTCTAACAGATTCTGTTAATATCATACCTATAGATGCGACGCCGGTTATTAACGATTTTAACCGTGCGGGTAAATATGCATTTTTCGTTAGAAACGGTTAATAACCCGCATTTTATGCATTTTACGGTTAAATTCCACTAGATTCCGCTAGATGTAAATAAGTGTTTGTATAATAATAATAGTAATGGATTGTATATTAGACGCAATTATAAATTAAAGCGACATATAATTTAACATTTACGTTTCGTAGTATTTGCGTGAAAGAGTAACAGACATCTATCCATCCATCTATTCTTACAAACTTTCGCATTTATAATCTTAGTAGGATTAGGTAGTAGGATAACATCTAAAATGAATTTTATTTATCTTTTGAATATCGATTTTCTCTTCACAAAGGAAAAAAACTATACCCTTTTTAGCTGTCACTGTCAGATAACTAACCGTTAACAACTGCATTTTATCGGTAGCTAACCAAAAATTTGGTTATTTAACGGTAGCTAACGGGTTTTTTACAACTATAATCATACCAATAAATATAAGTAATGATGATAAGTCTAGAAAACAATCACGTGTTTTCAGTAAGTTTTTAAACAGTATCTAAGTAGGTGGATTAATTAGTGTTATAATTGAAAATTTAAATAAATTTATAATATAAAAATGAAGTAACGTAATATAATTGTTATACCTACGACTTTAATTAAATAATACCCTTCCAGCCTTTTCAACCATGGCGGCTTGTCTTAATGACAGCCAGGTACGCTGGGTATAATATAGTGCATAGGTGAGTGCGCAAGCACATGTGCACTCCCTATTACCTAACTCTCATAGATCGTTGGGAAAGCAATCTAACACGACCGTAAAGAGATCAGACGCGGGACAAACAGCTTAACGTGTATTTCCGAAGAACGGAAGACCTCGAGATGAAATTTTTCGGTCACCCATCCGATGACGAGCCTTTGCGAAAGTTGCCCAACTTGGTAATCCCAGGCCCAGCGCGCTAACCAGTGCAAATTACATAAGTATTTAGAGTAAATCAACGTTAACCTTTTCAACCTAGAAATATAATTATAAAATGTTTATTGAATAAGCCTATTTCATACTATTTCCATTTATTTAAATTAAATGAAAACAAAACTTGTTTGATTATACTTGAAAGCACAATTCCTGTCAATATTATCAAACACTGACATTATTTTCAGAGCAAAATTAATCCCCCGAATGGCTTTTGAAAATGGGCCTACATAATGCGCGGGTCACAACAGGGGGAGGCGGTCACCGTATTTTAAATTCGTTGACAGGCATCGTAGGTAGAATTTGTATAAGTAACGCGCATTGGGGTTTGGGATAACAATAAACTCTGAATCTGACCCTTGAGACGCAGCTCGGTGGGGCGATGATAGAGAACGGCTCGCGAGTTAACTCCGCGATGGACTCGACGGATGGGTCAGATTTACACAATCACTATGCGCCCACCGCGCGAGGGTGGACGCAATATGCACGGCATTGATAAAGATCACTGATTCAAGTTGGAGCACGGACATTGTGCCGAATAATATATGGGGAACTTACTTAACTAATCAAAACTGATCAGGGAAAAGAGTTGAACATTTAGAAGACCTACTGATTATGCGCTTTGAGGTTGAACAAATAGATTAAAATATCTCATAAAATGTCTCATAAAATATCTCATACCTACTACCTCAGAATAATTAAGAAGAAATATTTGAATTTGTCATCACATTTTAATACCTGTCTACTACCATTTAATTTATTATGATGTGAAAAGTTGTTTTCCAAGTATATTACTAAAAGAAAGATGATAAAAATATATCTTATTTTGCGACAAATGTTTTTCATAAAATTAAACAATACTACTGTCACAACATTGGCAGCTTATTGACAAACATTCTGTTGCAACACTTTGCAAATCATACACACGGCCTCCGTATCAAGACACGGTTCGCGAGTACTACAAGCTAGTCTGACCAGAGCATGGGACCACAGATCCTCGTCGCTGACAAACCGTCCAGGCGCGGGCTGCGCGCCGGGGCCGACGCTGCCGATGCGTGCGGCGGCGGTGGCAGCGGCGGCGGCGGCGGGCTCCGGCGGCACGGAACATAATCACTGGCACTTGGCACTGACCGTGGCGGTCCTGGCGCGGCGGCGGCGGCCAGGCGGGCAGGTCGCGCAGGCGCATCGAGCAGTCGAGCGGCTGGTCGCGCAGGGCCAGCGCGGGCATGGCGCGGCCGCGGCCGCCGGTCGTGGGTCGCGCCGTCTCTCCGATGCGAGCGTCCGCCCACAGAGCGCGTCGCCGAGACACTGCCGCGCTATCGCCGCTTTTTTCCGAAGGTTTTTTTTCGGCGCGGGAGGGGGCGGGGCGCGGCGGCGGCCAATGGGAGCGCGCCGCCCCCGCGCCCGCCGCCGCCCGCGGCTACTCTTATTTACGTGCCGTATATTAAAAGGGTTTTCCGCGTGCCGTTATGGATTTTCCTCGGCGCGTTTTACATACGGGCGCTCCCGCGTCCACCTGAGCTCGGCCGCGCCGCAAAAACCCGCGGCTCCTTATGCGGCGCCGGGGAATCGGACCTCGAATTAATCGGCGCTAATGCGTCCTGCAGGAGCATTCTGCTTGGTTTTGTCGATCGAACATTTGCATCGGCGACCCTCGCTAATAACTTTATCCCGAGCGCAAACTTGGAGTCGTAAATCGATACCGATTCATACTCGTTAATTTTGCGAGATATGTTATTCATAGATAGTTATTAATGTATGAGTAAGAGTAGGAGACGGCGGTGAGAGGCGGCGCTGGAGGCTGGCGAGGGCCGAGCAGAGCGCGGTCAGTGACCCCGCCGCCTGAACTTGAACCCCGACAACCTTGCCCGAAAACTAATTAATACATTGACAACACGCGACGAAAATACAACGCACTGACAAATTTCTATCTGGCTACTAAGATAAGTTTGAAAGCAAAACATATCTAAGTAGGTAGTCTTTTGTCACGTAGGTAGGTTAGGCATAACTACCTACAAATTAATGAAATCCCTAGGCAATAATTTTAATTTACGTCTGTACAGAGTAAACAGTAAGTCCAAAAATATTTATAAAACGTGATTCACATTTGACTTAATAAAAACAATATCTCTTTTCATCCCTATACCCTGTCATAGAAAAATCTATTAAACATTCCTGGCATGATACATTTTAACATCTTTTGATTTTATCTGCATTCAATATTATGATAAGCTTTATTTATTTTATTTATTTATTTATTGAAAAAAGACACACCATCGACATATCATTACACAGTAAAAACAAACTTATTCTACAATAAATATAAAAGATATGCCTTTACTGGAGTGTACAACACTTACAGTTTAAAAAGTCGACCAAACTAGAGGAGACAGAACCAAACATTAAATTAAAACATAGTAGGTAGGAATGCGTTAACTTAACTCTTTCAAGAAGAACGCAATACACTTCTTCTTGAAAGTGCGCTCAGAATCATGAAAGATGTCGATGCTACTTGAATTTAAATCGTTATAAGAACGCATACAACGGTTCAATGGAGCGTACTTACCCAGGTTGGTTCTGGAATGAGACGCGCCAAAAATATTCCACTTGTGATGCCTAGGAATATGGTAGGGTACGGATATGTTTATCTGCTGTAACAGCTTTGGGGCAATTAAGTTACCATTGAGTAGTTTGTGTAACGTGATGATGTTCAAAAGCTTACGACGGTCAGCCAAAGATATCATCTTGTAGTGCGAAAGTCTAGAGCTATAATCAGCACCGCGAGGAAAGTCTCGCAACTTGTAAGAGAGATATCATATCTTTCTTATAGTTAATCAGTTATTATAAATCAAAACAAACGAGCAAGCATGTCAGTGCTACAAGATCTTAAGACGCCACGCGTGTAAGTGTCAACACATTTGGGCGTAGGGTCAGCAGCGAAGGTCGCGGTGAATCACAAACTCAAGGTACTAACCGCAAATTAGAAACAGGACGTTGTAACGTCAATATGTAGATTGATGTTTGCGAGAAAGTACTTTTTACGTAAATCACGTTTTATAAACACTTAAACCGTCTCATCACCATCATCTCCACGATAAACACGATATTGTTTACAGCAGAATAATAATCGATAAAGTTCAGGTAAGAGTTTTTCCGTCGTTTCCCCACGAAATATTTATCAGTCGCTTATTACGGAACTATTAACCATCTAAAAACACAAAGAACAGAATTATCCGTATTTCATTGGTAAAAAGTACCTACGATAAAAAAAGTGACAGAAAAGTTATTTCGTAATTTTGTAACATTGTGTACTTTTTAAGCACTACCATTTCTCTAGTCTGTCGCAAAATGTCACGGAGTGATTAAGACATAAGATTAAAATGATTTCGTCCAAAGCTGCTATGCAAAAAGAAACAGCTACACGTTAATTTATAGTTGGAAAGGCTTTATAAATTTCACTTGACATTAGCGTAGATAACGGACTCGAAGTGGTCTGAGTGGAGGTGAATAGCAAATAAGCACAAATTATTGCACATGCATGAATAACTTTTTGTTATAAAATGAGTTTTAACAGCTACAATAAAAATACGTGACAGTTCGTTCAGTTTCATTTCATTGTACTAGAGAGTTATTAAAAAAACAATAGCTGGAGTAAATAAGTATATGTTTTACATATAACTGTTTATTTTGTTAGATAATTGTTCGATTTTTATTTGCATAAAATTTGAAATACACGAATAATAATTTTGTTTTTTTAGGGTTCCGTAGCCAAATGGCAAAAAACGGAACCCTTATAGTTTCGTCATGTCTGTCTGTCTGTCTGTCTGTCTGTCTGTCTGTCTGTCTGTCTGTCTGTCCTGGCTCGTTCTCCGCCGTTTCTGAACCGATTGCCACGAAAATTGGTGGAGAGATGCATAGTGATAATTCAAGAATTGGTTTTTAAAATAATCGAAAAATAATTATTTTTTACCCCCCCTCCCATACATCGAAAAGTAAATTGGAAAAAAAAATTCGACTTAAACCCATCGTGTGGGGTATCGTTAAAAAGGTATTTTTAAATACAATAAAACTTGCCTTGAAACCATGTGGATCAAACACCCCAGTCTCGAGATATATTAATACAAAGTTAAAATAAAAGCGTCCCCCCCCCCTTAACTTTTGAAATACTATTAAAATAATTCTGAAAAAAATGTCATGTATACCTCCAAGTAAGTACTTTCAACGAAAACTATAGCGAACTCTGTATCATACATAGTTATTTTTATACAACTCGACCAACTTATGACGTGCAGTTGCCCTTACTAAATGGTGTCTTAAGCGGTCGGGCCATCTTTTAGCTACGGAACCCTTTCATGGGCGTGTCCGACACGCTCTTGGCCGGTTTTTTTATTATTATGCGACCAACATCCCATCGATAACTACGAGTATATTCAATTCAATTCAATTCAATTTATTTCAGGCCGAGCTCATAATAAGTATATCATGGTCTTTGTCAAAATAATATATTTTCAATTGGAGACGCAAGTTCTTAACTGAGGGTCGGTAACAAAGGAGCCTGGTATTGACAGGCGGCGCGCGTCAGGTCCCACTGTCGCGCAAGATGGGACCTGCGGCACCATCTTACAAGTGGGACCTGCGACCCCACCTTACAAGACGGGACCTGCAACTTCACCTGTCGAGATGGGACCTACGACACAACCTTACAAGTTGTGACCTAAGACTTCATCTGACGAGATGTGACCTGCGACTTCACCTTACAATACCTGCAACGTCAACTGACGAGACGGCAGCTGTGGCGTCAGCTGTGCACTGATAATACCTTGACGCGCCTATGAGATTATCATCCTGGTGTTATCCTCGTTGCCGATTCAAAGGTATGATTATAGAGTTATATTGGAAAATAATATTTTGTGATTTGTTAACAGAACATTTTGGCCCGGTAACGTCTATGATAATAATAGATAAGTCCAGAGTAAAATTTTCTACAATAAGATAATTTTTCATTCTGCTCGTTTATAAATAACAAGAAACAATCCGGTTTTCGACTGAGACAGGTCAAATCACGTTTATTAAATGTGAAAAACGTAAGCTTGTATAGCAATCTCAATGAAATTCTCATCTGAGGCGCTACCAAAAGTTACTTTGAGTCAGTTAATATTTATTTTTATATTTACAACAACAATAAAATTATGTTTTGTACGTGAATAATAAAAAAAATATGTAAAGAAATGAAAACTAATTATGGTAATTTAAGTCAAAAGTCGACCTTTTGAAATATTACAAGTTGAAGAACTTTATTGTGCCTCTGTTGTTTTTTATTACTTATTTATATTTATATTACTGTTGCTTTTGTTTTTTCTTGCATCTAAAATTAGAATGACACCGAAGAAGCTAAACCACAAACCGAAATTAATTTCAAAGTAATAGGTGGTTAATTTGTTGTTCAATATTTTGCTAGAACCTAAAAGAAATAATGTAAGGTTTTCAATAACAAGGAAAAATAAATTTTAGTCTTAATTTCAAACGCCTATTTTATATTGATTCAAACGAGCTACTTTTATAACTACCTACCTACTTAACCTAAATTTTATACGTTTCTTTCAGGTCTGGTGACTAAATCGAACTAGTAAATTAAGCAATTTGAATTTTTATTACGGCATTTATTAAAACGGCTTCTACAAAATAGTAAGTAATCGTCTACTTAAGTGATTTTATTTATTTCGCTGGCGCCACATTTACGCTGTATTTTTTTTATTATTAATTTATCTGTGGCCGGGAAGCGGCCACTATTAGCAATGTACTCAGGAACAATACTTATGGTTTTACTATCAGTTTTTGCTTGTTAAATTCGCCTAAACATGCTCATTGCAAAAAGTACTCCATTCTGTTAATTCACGATCACGATTTTAACCGGGGCGCACTAAAACGCGTCAGATTGAAATAGTTTCTATTATAGCTTGTTCTTGCGGTTATATGTACTTAAACATAATTTTGAATACAGAACAACTACAGAACTTTAGTCGTAAAAATTCTACTAAATTGCATGTTACTGTGCATAGATTTGAAAAAAAGCGAATATTGTTTTAGTGACTTTAAAATTGAGATATGTTGAGAGTTAAATCATGAGTAACATTTGGTGGGCAATTTCACCTCCGGGACTATCCGATGTAGATTGATTGGATCCCGATAAAATTATTATATGTTTCCAAGACTCAACGCCTATTTTATACCCGAGAGGTTGAACCAATGTTTCATATCGTGATATTGTAAATGTTTTCCTCCACAACTGACGAAAACGTTACACCGTGTAGCCATTAAAGGATCAAGCTGAGAACAATAAGTGATTAAGTGCAATCTGCTCTGAACACGGACGGGTCGCGTGTGTGCCCACGTGGTCGCAGGACCGGCACAAAGACACGCGGCGCAAAAAACCTCTGCGGGACTTTCTATGCCATTGTGCAGTTAATTCGCCGCAGGACTCAGGTAGAGCCGCGGGCGAAAGTGGGCCAGGCCGGGCAGTGAATGCGACGGTCCAGCGGTCATCCGGATTAGGAACCATGTCATTGTCATTTGAGTCGAAATTCAATATACATAATTTTACTCCATATGAAATAAGTAGAGTATGAATGATCCAATAATAGTACAATCTTACTTACGCCTGCACGTTTTGACTATGTCTGGGTGTGAATGCATTGTGAAAGGGAGTGCATGTGTGCTTGCGCAGTAAATTGTGCACTATAAAATTATATCCTGCATTTAGTTTTCTGCAGCTATTAAACACTGCCCAGTAGTAAACATTTATGCGAATTCTTATGCAGAAAGATGTAGGGATTTAATTATTGTGAATTTATTTCTGTTATTTGAGTATGTAAATGTTTGTGTTTGATTGTGTTTTCTGTGCAACAATAACAAGCGTTGAATGGAACCCTTCGCTGCCACCGGTCGCTCGCCCAGCTCTCTGTGACAGGCATTGTGTGTCGAGTGGCGTTTGACCCGCGCTAATGTTCGTCATTAGGGTTGCTCTCGGCCCCGGGACCGCGTGGACTCTACGTGGAGTGCATAGAGTCCTATTCCTATCCCATCGGAACACGGTGAGATATGGGTCAGAGTGTGACGTCACGCGTGACATCTGCCGCCCACGCACCACGCACCTGGCCCGGAGGAGGGGGGGGGGGAGGTCCCCTGCTGCTTTTACGACGCATGCAGATTTATTTCACAAACGTATTTTGTTTGCTAATGCCAAAGATGTAGAGTTGCACGTTGGGGCACTTCTTTTTTTGAATAACCGAAAATACTAATTATTTTGTTGGTTTCTTAGGTGCATTTAATATTCTTACAAAGCGACAAAACCAGATATTAATCTAATTGAAGTTTTGAAAACATTAATGTACACGTACGCTTAAACATCTTTTAATCACTTCCCAATGTCAAAAAACCTTGGAATTGCTGATTTCGAGGTTTGATAGCCTAAAGCGGTGTTAATGGTTATAGTATCCTACAACAACACTATGATAAAGCACAAAAACCAAAATTTAAAGAGTATGCCACTTCTAGCAATCAACTAAATCGTAGTGACTGGGCAGCGTCAGATGCTCGCACGGCGTGATGCGCGCGCGCAGGGCCGGCTGACGCTTGCGGCGCGGCGCGGGGCGCGGGCTCACCTGAGGGGGCAGATAAACAATGTGGAGGTGCTCTGTGGCTGCTCATAGGGGCTACTGAGAGAACACATAGCATCACCCACAAACTTTAACACCAAGAATAACAATGCTGCAGAAAATTAACTATTGGTGAAGATCAGAACAAGCTGAAATAATTTGCTGAGGTAAAACATGAGGTCACCTTATAGGCAGGCACCATAAACAGAAATCTACACGAGGAAAATATTTCTAACCACCTTTTACCCGCGGCTTTTCCTGCGTGGAATTGGGACATCAAAATCTGTTCAGTACTTTCGGTGTGATTTGTGGATATTTGAAGAAAAAAAATATGTACATCAATCCATGATTGAAAAAGAGAAGTAATTCACATCATGTCTTGAACAAAGGATGGTCTTGGTTTGTCTGACGATCTTTGCCGAATAAAGTTGGATAGCAACTATGCCATAGACGAAGTTTTAAATTTTTAAAGTGTGTACTTTTCGAATTGCAGCGTCGCAGCCGAAATGTCAAGCAGTAAGTACTTAAGTACTTATAAGAAAGTCACGTTTAGTCCCGTTAGAATGTTGTCTGAAGACCTTTACTTCTTAGAAGACAGGTTAAGCCATATCATCCATAGTTCCTAACTTGCAATTGAACTAATTTTCTCAGATTTGCGCGTCGAGTGGGGTAGCGTTCTGGGAAGCCGTGCGTGGGGTCGCCCCGTACATCTCCGATGGAGCACAATTAAACGCCGCGGTTAATTAGCAGCCCGTCTCGTGGCGTAACTGCCGCAATCGAACCCGTAGACATTAAAATGAGACCGAATGGGAGCTGCCTACTGCGGTACCACGCTGTATCGATTGCATTAATTAGAGGGCGGTTCGTGCAGGAATTAAATAATTTGGCAATAAATTATGTACAATTATCTTCATGGCATGTGAATTAAATAAAACATGTAAAAAAATATTTTATGTCACAGCACGAACGTAAGCAAAGTCAAGAAGCTTACGTCTGAAATTATTATCAAGAAAATATGCTCAGTTTAACATTCATCCTCTAATATAAATAATTTAATACATCCAAGTTCAGTGACCATGTTGGGTATATCCAGAAACTAATGCACCTCCAAGGTCTTATATCTGAACAATAGTTGTGGTACCTATGGATGATACTGATTAGATGCCTCGCCTATATACGTCGCAGTTTGCCAACGCGACTAATTCTGGTCCAATGACACCAGGTAAGGACTGCCGCAATCAAAAGCATCCGTCAAGGCCTTAAGGCCGCTTTACACAAAATCGATCCGGTGTTCCGCGCAAATTGATGTTAATAGATAACTGGCTGCTCTGGATAGACGTAGCTACCATAAATAGTATAATATAGCATTATGCTTTCTATATCCAGCCTACGTCGTTTTAAGTGTTTCTATTGTCGTCTCTACTATCCCAAGTTATAGTACCTAACCGTTGCTCATTTTAATCACTTAAATCAAAAGTTTCGTAATCACATTACATTTACACATTACTGTAAAATGTCGAAACATTAACAAGACTTGAACATAGTTTCAATTAGTTTATCTGTGTGTAAACGCTGGCATATAAAATTTGTTTTTTTTTCGTTGGACTGAGCACTGCCTCGAGAAGGTTGTCAAAACATGTCGATGCGATAAAGTGTGTAGCGCTAACGGAGCGAGATTTGGGCAGCCTGTTTACCGCAGTAAAAAACCGCGGCCGCTTCCGACGTCCGCCCACCTGTGCGCGACAATGAGCCTCGTGAACACACACACACACAAACACGCACACGCACTGACATACAGTCACTTGATGAACCCAGTGTAGCATTTCATTTCAGTCAACATAATTCTCGATTTTCCCACGATTAAATGAAACTTAGTCACCAAATATCCAAGTCTGATTTTAAGGAAAACGTTCATCCACCTAGCGCCTATTCCGATTGCATCCACGCTTCGGAGCGCAAGATTTTTTTTTTTTTTTTTTTTTATTTAGGACTAAGCTAGCACTTGACCACAAAGTTGCCTGATGTTAAACAACTATGTGGTCTACGATGGAGCGTGCTTGCTCAGGAAAAGCCCGTTTATTCTGGCCTTGAAGAGCCCCAAGTTGTAATGTGCAGGAAATACAGATATCGGCAGAGAATTCCACTCCCGCGCAGTCCGTATCAAGAAGGATGAAGCAAATCGCTTAGTTCGTACGCGCGGAATCTCCACTGTATACGGATGAAGTCCCTGACCGAGTCTAGTAGTTCGATGATGGAACGGAGCTGGCGGAACCAAATCGTGCAGCTGAGCAGCACACTCACCAAAGTGGAGTCTGTAAAATACGGAGAGGCAAGCAATCTTTCTACGATGATCGAGGCTCTGCAAGCTCTCGATCAAAGTATCATCACCGATAAGCCTCATCGCACGCCGCTCAATAGAGTCCAAAGCAGCCAGCTACGCTGAACTATGGTACTAAATTTATCAAACGAGGTATTTTTCAAACATGAATATTTAGTTATTAATAATTGTTGTATCTCGGAAGCCTTACGATATAGGTTAGCTTTATCTGTACATGATTCATTGGGAAAAGATTTATGGTATTTGTGTAAGTACACCAAGGCACCAAGGTGTAGGTAGGTACCACGAAAAGTATAAAACTTTTGGTCAGTACAATTTTTGTTGGAGATATTCATTCACTGCTACGTGATTGTAGTGTTTTCTCTGTTTTAGTGTCTATTTTGGCACAGATCAGTGTAATTCGTAAAAGACGCAGTTTGCTTCGACGAGATCAGACTTGCGTCACTGTGATTCCATTCTCTGTGTCGCTGCAGGACTCGTTAGGGCCAGGATAATTTGTTGCCAGCCGCCTCACCTGTGCAACTCTTGACCGACATAATTTGTGCTAAGCACTCCACGGCACTCTGCTTTGCATATCTCCATTCAATACCAAATACGACATTATGATGTCTTTTATCCATTACATTATTACAGCTTAAAAACATAGGGCATAATAAAACGTAAACGTTATTAACTTCGCTGTTTGCATGTTAGATAATGAATATATTAAAGTCCATTTAAGTACAGGGGTAGCCATTTGCATCGATACGTTTAAATCAATTTGTATGAAGTATTATTGAAATTAAAATATGCAGTAAGGTACGTATAATTCTTCTTCTTTTTACTTTACAAAAAGCTCTGTGTTAACTCTGGATACGATGTTATGGATATACATATTTTTCATGCAAGAAATAGTTATAGCATTGACAAAATTATGTCATATTTTTAGTTCTGATGCTTTGTACTTGCCCTTTTTTTTCTCGCAGTATGTTAGCAAAACTTGCTGCCGTGTGTGGAGCTCGGAACTGTATGTTCCACTACCTCCTTAACTCTGACGGTTTCCTTCGTACTCAGAGCAGGGAAAGACCGATGAGTCCAAAGACCCTATCGAAGTTAGTAATTCATTTTGATATGGCTTTCGGGACCAGGGCCATTGGTCCCAAACGCCACCTTATTATTTTGACTGTATCGACCTTGCGATGTTTTGTACCCTGCAGTAGTACTGCGTGAGAAACCATGATACTAAAGCTAATGTGTGATGATGATGATGTCACGCTACCTGTGATGACGGTGGGCCTCGACTGCGGTGCGCACGCGCGTTGCAGCAGGCGCTGCAGGCGCGACGACGGGTACTCCAGCCATGTGCGGCACTCGCGACGTCTCTGCGGACAAACACACAGTTTGATACATCTGCTTGACTGGAAGATAATCTTCACAGGACCAGCAATACTTGGTTGACTGGTATGATAAGAAAATTGCACGTTCCCAACGGTATTTATCGCTATGCATACCTGAAAGATAAGCAGTTAAATCATTTTATTTATCATAATAAAGTAACTATTGCTGCTGTCTTTATAATTCGTAGGTTTTATTAAAATTGTTGGTGGTGTTATTAAAAGCCATTTATTAACAATACAAAAAAAAATAAAAAATACTATTTTATTTAACTAAAACAGCTACTTAAGAACGCACTTGTTTCATTTTCCATATCTTCAGAATAGTACCCCAGACAAATAGTTTAAAAAAGCGGAAGATTTTTTGTCTAACCCACAAGCTAAGAACATGATCTACAAAAGACAGTTATCGTAATTCAAAGCTTAACCCTTGCTCGGCGCGGGACAATGCCAATGCGACCTCACGCGCCTCGCACTCAACCCTTCACAGGTGCGTGCGCCGCGCAAACATGCCCGGACCTGTCGCACGTGTTTTTACATCCATAATAATAGTTATACAATATGCATTGGCTTTTTATAGCATAGAAATAAACATGTTATTTTCTAATCTTGAAATGAGGACTGGTATGTCGTACTGCATTAGTTTAATGTGAGTGCCAGGAATACCTCTGTTTTACAACCCTTTATCAAATTATCTATAGTTGACATATTTTTATTTCAGTTAATATCTTAAATCACTTATTGGAACAGAATGTTTTTTCTTTTTTGATAAAAAAGACTAGGAGCCCAAATGATATTATTTAAGTGGACATTGAATTTTACGCTTCATACTTTTTGAAAACTCAACAACTGTCAAGAAAATGTCCATAAAATTTAATAAATTAACAGTCAATTATTTCCCATGTTTCGATTAGATTTATGACTAAGATATAATAGATACTAAAGCATGTAATTATTTGATTGAGTGAAAGTCTTATTACACACATTACTGTTTCTAAGTTTTACTCATAAAAGGCAAATAAATTCACGTAACAAACTACTCCTGGATAAAGATAATAACTTGTATATGTTTTTTATCATCTAATCATGTGCATAATGATTAGTAATAAAATGTCTGATTCCTGTCATTGCCGTGACAGACGACTGCCGCCTAACGCGCGAGGCGCGCCGTCTAACAGGCCCCCGCCCAGGTGCGCGTTAGACGGGTTAACAGTAAAAAACGGCACGTGCCGACAAAAAATACCCTTAACCCTTTGTCGCTGCAGTTTTTGCCCGCAATTACCGCCGTCTAACGCCGACCCCGCCGGAACAAATTGCCTGTTAGATTCCCACGGGTTATTATAATCTAACACCTGTACCTGTACGGGCCCCTCGATAGATAATTGCCGGCGCTACTGATTGTCCGGTCAATTAGCACCCAGTAAACAAATACACCGCGAATTAAGTCGGCTTTAATGGCTAAGACGGCGTCTATTGGAACACGATAATTCATCGCGCGGGTCTTGCCGAATAGGTCGCGCCCGCTCACCTCCGTCGCCGGGATACGAGTTTCTCTACGAGCTCGATTTATGAACATTTTTTACGACAGTTTTCGATCACTTTCAGGAGTTCGTATTTAATTAGTAGGCATATGACTAGAACAAAAAAAGCTTTTTAGAGAAGCAAGCTTACTATTTAATCGAGGAGAATAAGCTAACTAAGATAAAGGAAATAGTTCCTAAGCGTTTGTTTTCCTCCATTATCTAATCGAAGCAAACTACTCGTAGTTTGTTTACAACTCCTGCTGTTTGAGTTTGATGATTATGGTTTGTAATCTAGGCGTACTTACATTAGTGCTCATTCGAGCGTGACTATCAAGATATTCACCTCAGTCCACGTTTTAAGTCTGCTCAGCGGCCAGGGCGGCGAGTAGAGCCCAACATACGCTATTATATTAAAAATTGAACCTACTCAAATCAAATCGAGCTGCTTCTCAAGTGTCGTAACTCGCTGGATACATATTTAACAGCGCGGCACATAGCCCGTCCCTTTTCAGACGGCATCAAAATATAAAGTGGTGTAAAGCACATAGCGGCGGAGCGGGGCGGCGCCTGCCGTCTCTTTCACTTCAGTAATGTATTCACGTTTTCCGAGCCGCTCATTTTTTATCGCAGTCGCGCGGCGCATTAGAATTTCCAGGCGAGAAAATCTCACGCACACTACCGCGGTTTGAAATCACTTTTCAACGCGATCGCGACTCTCTACTTTTCAGGTAGAGTTGAAATTCAGTTGTGCGCGTTGGGTCGGGTGTGGATCCGGGCGGGCGGGCGGTGTGGGTCGCGGCGGGCGGAGGGTACATTGTAAATTCGCGCGGGGTCCAGTGAGGAGGGGGGGGCAGGGGGGGTGAGTGTGCGGCTCGATAAGGCTGCGTCCTCCGCTTCCGCCCGCAGCACCGCAGTTTAACATACGCGAGGACCGCGCTCCAACACACGCCACGTTCACTGACGCGGTCGACCAATTGCTAGGGATGATGCCTTGCACTAATATTCAATTGCCATGTTTGCCATTTAAACTAGAGGTAAATTCATTTAAGTTTTTTCCAATTAAACTTATTCAACCGAAGCTAAATTGCTGTAAAGTTCCATTTTGTACCGATAACTTAAGGAGACTGAGATGTGAACTTCTCAACAAACATAAGAACATTACCAACACCCTTTACGACTTACTTCATCAGAAGCTACTCATCAGAATATCCAACGCGATGCTGTTTAATAAGTTATGAAATCATTACGATGAATTGCGAATTAAATGAACACGTAAATGCTATTAAATAATTACGAACACACGGGACATTATCGAGGGGCAACTAGTTTATCGCAGTAAATGTTACGAGATGATGAAATTAACTTTCATGTCGTCTTGCGAAGTCATTACGAGATCCGTTCCTCTCTCAAAATCACCATCAAACAACTTGACACTTAAGTCAAAAATAATGATCGCAAGGAACGGTTCTCTGTCATGGCACTCATGTTCAGGGTCGTGAGAAGAAGAAAAGTTAATGTTTTGGCTCTAGTTCACATTCCAATATGCTTGCCAAAAAAACTAATGGTGAAACATTAAATTTTACTTTTAACAAAATATTCTGCACACGTGTACGGGACCAAATGTAATTCCTGGGTATTTTGGAAGTTTTTAATGGGACGTTTCGATTCTGTAAACATAAATCCAGGTACAAATTCTATCATTAAAGCTCTACAAGCTAACTGCGGCTACCTATTGTAGACCACAGGTAACTTTAATTCACAGGTGATGACTTAGCTACCCTTAATTCATGCTCAAACGTGTGTCGTTTGTCCTTGTCTGGGTGTTTTTTGTATCTATTTAAGTATATTTGTTATACCACTGTTGATTACGATGTCTGTATCACAAGTGCTTAAGCTACTTAACACGTACTTACATCAATGTATGTGATGTTGTGAAATATTTATTTATTTAGTACTAGCAGACCAGACTACTTTTATGAATGTACCTAACGTTAGTTGAAAATAACGTGACATTCATAAAAGCAGTATGACATTTGTAATAGCAGCAACGTGTGTCTCGTTTTCGTGTATAGATAGAAGGTTATATGTAACCTTCAACTGGGTGTCGAGCGGTTATAAACCCGTGGTCTGATTCACGGACGGCACGGTGCAGGCTCGGGTTTACGAGCCCGCCTAAAAACACCCAGACCCAGTCACGTCACACGACCGAAGTCGACACTACGGGGCACCGGACCCCGTCTGATGAAAAACAATATGTCACTGAAGGATATGCTATCACTACATTCACAAACAAAAGATAACATCAAAATGTAGGTTCTGATAAATCAGTAATATCTACCCGGGGAGTAAGGTATTTTCCGAACGAACTTTATGGTCAGACTAATGTCTTATATGATACAACATAGTCGTATTTGTTTATGTATACATAACATAATAATGATATAAAGTATTAGCTTCTTTACAGTACTCAAGTCGTGACATTACTCATAACACAGCTAGTGCCAGAGTGTGCATTAAAATGCCATTGTTCTATGATGGTTATGTTTCCGCCATAAAAGTTATGGGCCAGATGTAAAATAAAATCCGTGAGCACCTCCTCAGGTAGAAGTAATAATGACATATTGCAGAATGCTACGAGTGTGTACGGTCAGTAGCAGCGGCTAGGAAGCAACTGAGCGGTATAAATCGCTGAAGAACCTTATTGTGTTAACAATAAGGGCTGGTGTAAGCTGCCACCTGCAACACCGTTACTGTGTGCAACTGAGCTCCTTGTGTGGGCAGACTGTACCAAGGCTCTTGCAACTTCAGGAGCAGAGAGGAGGGCCCGTTCATCGTTCATCTAATCTTACGGCTCTTTCGTAGCACTAATATTTTAATGCGATTAAAATTCTTCTCACAATATTGCTTAAGTGCTATTGGCTATGCGGCGAAATCGATTATTATGTTTTATTTATATTGGTTTCGTTTTCCGCACACAGTGTTACTATAGATATCTTAAAGCCTTCCTCGACAAATGGTAACTGGACTATCCAACACAAAAGATTTTGTCAATTCGAGCCAGAAGTTCCTGAGCATAGCGCGTTCAAATCAATCTGGATCAGGAGTTTCACATGTTATTGTGAGTCAATCATGTAATCATATTTTTTTAGCAATTACATGTAGAATATTTCCGTTGTAGATGATTTCTATGAGACTTTAACCATTAAAGCTGCACACGCGACCGAAGCTTAAAAAATGGAGCGATTTCTCCAGTTTTCCCAACATTTCCATTCACTACGCCGCTCCTTTTGATCGTAGCGTGATGAAAAGAATCCTATAATTTGTCCAGGAGTATGAAGAATAATTGTACCAAGTTCTGTCAAAATCCGTCGAGTAGTTTTAGTTTCTATAAGAAACATACAGACAGACAGACAGACAGACAATTTTTTTACAGATTGCATTATTGTCGATCACTAATGGGTGATTATTGTACCTGATAGTTATTTTGAAAATATATTTCATGTATAAAATTGACCTCCCTACAGATTTATTATAAGTAAAGATGAATTATGAAGATTACTGTTTAATTGCAACGTGCTTTATGGTTTTTGTGGCTGTTAAACTGAGGAAGCAATTATTAATTTGATAGTTAATTATAGATTGATGATGACCGGTAAATTACATACGCACACCAACAGAAGTCCTTTCTCCGTGTCGAATCAATCACGCTTACGTGGTATTTAATCCAAAGCATTAAACACACGCTTATTCACAAACAAGCAAAATACCATCGCTGTGTCATATATAAAAATCGGCTAAGTGCGAGTCGGACTCCCGCACTGAGGGTTCCGTACAAATTCTATTTTTGGCTTACCTATTAAAAAACTACTTACTGGATTTCGTTCAAACCAATTTTCGTTGGTAGTTTTTTTTAGTTATGTACATTATATATTTATTTCAGTTTTATCATCATCTTATTTTAGAAGTTAGGGGGGGGGGACACACATTTTTCCACTTTGGAAGGATCTCTAACGCAAATTATTCACTTTAGAAAATAATGATACTAGAAACCTCAATATAATTTTTAAAGACCTATCCATAGATACCCACACGTATATGTTAAATGAAAAAAAATATTTCGAGTTTCAGTTCTCACTATGGGGACCCCCAATATATTTTTTTTTCTATTTTCGTGTGAAAACCTTGTTGCGGTTCACAGAATACATCTACTCACCAGTTTCAACAGTGTATTACTTATAGTTTCGAAAAAAAGTGGCTGTGACAGACTGGCGGACAGACAGACAGACAGACATACAGACAGACAGACAGACATGACGAATCTATAAGGGTTCCGTTTTTTGCCATTTGGCTACGGAACCCTAAAAATCATTGAAAATCTAATTTTACCAATACGTAACTTCAAAAACTACGTCTTGTTGAATTATTCAAAAATGTTCATATTTTGCTTTCTGGGGTACAGTTAGGTCACGTCAAATTTTGGACTGCAATCGCAAGAAATGCGATTATAAAATAAACTTCAAACATTGCGTTAGGAATAGCAAACGAATCGATGGCAGGGCATTACGCACATTCCTCACGAGGCCTGCGATGTTGGGACAATACGAGTTCTCGAGTCAAAACGATGTCTCAAAATGGTAGCTGTATTGACACAAACTGAGAGAAACCTGGATGTAACAATGAGTGAAAAAGTCAGTTTCCTTTATGGATGGGTACCTACAGAGGGTCTCTGTAAGTTAGGTGCTAACAAGGAACGTCGTCGTTTAAACCGGGTCAAAGTAATTTAGAGGTGACGAGCTACAATATTGGAATGGACTATCGGGATTATTCAAATAAAATACTAGGTCGTCGGTTGTCTTAATAAACAAACCACGAGAGAATTCCTGTATGTCATTTCATTGACTTTATTTAATTTTAAGTATTAGTTTATACAAAAATAGTTGCCTAAGAGATCATAGCTTCTAGATATCCGTCGTACGAAATTATTGTTCTTTTAAAAGTTATAATCGTAAGATGATGAATTTAATGTCATGGCATTTTTTTATATGTCACATACAATCAGTCACTTGTAAAAAATATTCAAGGTATTATTGGCATATTAAAAATTTTCTAGGAGTTTCGCAATAATTCGGTATTTTACTTTATATTTTTATGTTTACTAGCAATCATAGACCTTAGTTATTTAAGCGGTGTAGAGCTTAGAGGAACATCCACTCAAATGAGCAGCTCGTCTGGGAAAATACCTCCACCTTAGAGTAGCAGTAGTAGCTATGTTTCTGATGATGAAAAGGGTTTTCAGTGCTGAGTTGGGTAGGGCATGAGGTTTTAGAGGCAGGTAACGAATTGGCAACATTTGTAGTATTTTTGATGTCCATGTGCTCTAAGTACTGTATCAGCCCATTATTGATCCAATGCGAAGGCCTTCATTGTTTGAAATTATGTTTTTGTTACAAAGATGGGTTTTGGCTTAATCGCCACGCTTGCCAAATGCGGATTGGTAATCACAAACCTAGGTTGTGTTCGGAAAAACCTACACTAATTTGCCCGAACAGGTACCCAGGACCTAGACTCACGGCCAGATATTTATACCACTAGACCATCGAGGCACTTACCACGTACCATTTGCATCCCGCTGAAAAAGAAAATTGAGACTCTAAACTCGAATCGTAAACATCCCTTAAGGCGCGCAGACGCGGGCGAGGCCCCTAGACACGAGTAGGTACTCAAACGAGGACCCGCAACTTTTTATTTGAGTTCCGATTTACTACCGTTTCGCCTTTTTACGGCTCAGTTGCTACTTTAAGATTTGGCAGCGGATGATCAAAGACAGGCGTTTTATTGTATTTACACATCATCGCACTGATTCAGGATTACTATTCTTTTTGAGAACTGCTTCGATAGCCTGATAGTTTAAATACCATCGCTCCTATTGGATAAAATTCCGAAGTTACATATACAATGTTTGAGTTTTTTTTATGGCAGAGGCGGCAAACAAGCTGGCGGGTCGCCTGATGGTAAGCAATCACCGCCGCCCATGGACATCCGCGACACCAGAGGTATCGTTGATGTGTTGCCGGCCTTTTAAAGGGGGTGTGGGCCTCCGGCAAACTCACAAACCAAACGAAACACACGCTGATGTTATGTGAGAGGTTGGTACTTCCCCGGACGAGCCGGCCCATTCGTGCTGTGAAACAGCATGGCTCTACCACTAATAAGTTCTTCGAATCAAAAAATAATTACATATTATGATGGCCATTTCAGCTTAGCTTTGCTTTCAATCACTCATTGTTTAGTTTCCAGACAAGTGTGTTACTTAGTGGTGTTAACGATTTAACTTAAAGAAAATGACATCGTATAAAATGATTTTTCTCTATTTCATGATAACTGTTACATCGGAGCTACAGTTTTGCAAATGTTGCTAATCGAATACAGTTGATTAGTATCTAAAATTAGAGTGTTGTATAGAAAAGGATACAAACAATGGATAATACACGTGTACCACTCTTGTCTTTCTGAACGAACGGTGACCTTGACCCGCCACGTGTTAGAACATAATAGAGTCGAGAAAACTTGCGACTTCCACTAGCAATACTTGAATAAGACCAACATTGTGATGAACAGGACAAAGAAATAAAACAGGCTCGTCTGACATCGTGGCAAACAAATGCGACCACTTTTGTTTGCAACATTCAATTCATAAAATTAAAAATGAAAGTTTGTTTGTTTGGATGTTTGTCCGATAATCACGCTGAAACAACTAAATGGATTTCGATGATATCTGGTATCTGGTATCTGGAACCTATCTACAGGCAGGGTATGGGCTGGCTTAGGTAATAGGAAACTTTTCATCCCGATTTAATTCACCTATGAGATAAAACAGGTATCTTGATAACGCGGGTAAAAATCAGTATATCATTAACAGAACTATGAAAAAAATTAAATTAAAAAAACTTCAGGCTGGTAATGAAGACACAAAACTCTTTCATTAGCGCAAATAGTCAAATCGATGAGGCCGCTCCTGGCGAATCGCGAAAACTTGTTCATTTTTGATACCATGCAGGTACCACACATGATATAAAAATCACATAACCTTTAACCACAAAGCACTAAAAAAAGGCTATGCAAGTAATCGGAAATTTGACACCGAATGTTCATCTGCATAAACCTTCAGCGTTATTGAGGCCACTCATAATTAAAAACCAATAAAAATGTCGACAACAATAGTTGCGATTGAGCCGTCAGGGCGCGAGGCCGCGGGGAGGCCGCTGGGCCGGCACGATTAAGTTATTATAATTACGCGGATAATATCCCAATGACATAGACCTGACGGTTGACAATTAGATAGAGAGATCTTAGCTACTGGTTCAGTTTCAATTGTAACGAAAAGCAGGACATTCATGTGCATTAAAAAGTTCACTTGCTACTAGTAACTTATTCATGTCAACTACTGTACTTACATAAAATTGCGAATTGAAATTCGAAAACAAGTAGGTAGGTACTGGAAAAATTCATTAGATTTATATTTTTTTCGATATATAAACCATTTCCAGTGTTTTGGGGCAAAACATATTTCGAATACTTTTCCGTCCATCATTAATACAATTATCACGAAAGCCAGCAAAAACCCCGCTGACGTACAACACCACTTAATATACAACTGCTGAGCGTGTACTCGGCTTGCACTCAAAAACATCGTGACCACCGGAGCCTTAACGTTTTTAATAAAGATTATTGCCCTCATTTTATCGAGAAACAATGTCAATATCAGATCGTACATTGATCGTATCGCAGCGGAGTTACTGAACCCTCGTTCCCACCGCGTTTGGTAAATCTGGCGTGTAATGAACAATGTGTAGCGATCGGAAGCCGCGACACAATGACTCCGATGGCCGCTTATTATTAATGAGAGGTGTCGCGATCCATACCTAATGCGCTGACGCATGCGAGGCTGGGCTGCTAGTGCTGGCCGCTGTCCCGGTGTCCACAGCGCGGGACATCCAGTCATACAGTGTCCCCTAATGTCTTTAAGTTTAATATATTGTCCTTAACACTTATTTATTTATTTATTTAAATGCCACTTGACGAAGGACTCATGAGGAAAGTTAACTTCTTCTTATCTTCTATCACGCGTGATCAACCATTCGCGGCAAAACAGATGACTAAAAGCAGTTTCAGACCCTATTGGGCCCTGGCCTCATACCAATTACGACCAGGAATAATAAGAATCTAATAAGAAGTTCGGTAATTAATTCTTACAACATTAATTAACCAAAGAATTTGTATCCTTTGAAATTATCATCCCAACAACACTGCCCATTTTGAAATCAAATGTTTTTTCGTGTTTTAAATATTGTTAACTTGGTCGTAGTCTCTCGATCTAGTCGATTGTTATGTCATGAAGCAGGCGGTGGTGCCCAGTAGCCGCGTGATAATGAACTCGCGCGCACATAAATCACTGGGCACTGTCCCGGCTAAGGACTGCGGCTGCGCGGGCGCAGGTGGCCGGTTCCGAGAGCCGCTTCCTTCCCCGAACACACCATTGTAATACGCGCACGCGCAGAGAATATGCTACCATATCCCTTCTATTAGGACACTCGACATTTGACTGCCAATTAAAATGTGCTGGTCACCTATATCACCCTTTGTTCCGAAATTAATAACAGTCGATTAATTTAAAATGGCTCATGGTTAATCATTTGAGCTCTGAGGCACGTGGTCGGAGGAGGGAATCACTCAGTGGGTTCAGGAGGGTTTTTATTCAGTGATAATGTTGATGCAACGGTTGGTCTTTGAAAAGAGAGTCGGTATAAATGATAAACCCATCTTGACAAGCATGCATCAAAATTTAATAAAGATTAGTCTGTGGCGTATTTTTTTTCAATATTTAAAAGATGTTTGAAATACTCATCTACATGGATGGAGGTTAAAAAAGTACATCACCTTAAAAAACCTAAATAGCGTTTTTTTTAAAGCCGATCGAGCTTCTATTGATGTAATTACTCTTATTATTTCTGATCCCATATTCCAGGTACCTTTTCATCCATGAAGGAAATAGTAACAGCAATAAAAACATTGTTTGTTAATGCCTTAACAATCGATAACCTGAATGTGGGCTTAAATAACTTACTTCGCAAAATTTAATAAATCATAAACATCTCTTAAAATCCAGTGTAATAAGCAAGAGTCAGCTTCCAACTCATTCATAATCATCGCTTTGTTTTTACAACAGCCGTGAGGAGAGTATTCCGCGTTTTGATGTGTGGTGTGAGGGTGGTACAGGTCGCGCGAAATGTGTTGATCGAACTTCGAACCTGATAGCCCTCCCTCGAAGTTCTGCCAAATCTTCGCCCTAACAGGTGAAGTTGATATAATGCATAATATTTTTTACCCATTCATGCTAATTGTGAAGCCTGTGAAATCCAAAATTATTAAATTAAATATTGTGTCATCATATCATTATAAAAACATTAACTGAGCTTCATCATTTTGTATGTGTCCTCTATAGTTTACAACTTAGTACAAAAACTCGAATATATAAATATAAATTAATCAGCTGTTAATTCCCAGAAACAATCGATTTTGAATTGATTACTTACATCAGATGAAACAATGCTCATTGTCAGTTATCTAATACATACTAAACGCGTACACAAAATAGTGACCATTGTATTTTTTCTAACACATCATAAGATACGACCTCCAGAAGTGCCTTCGCAGAATCTAATGCTATTTTAATTCTCGGAATGGTCACTTGTGATGTAAATAGAGGCGCGTGTGCTGAACACTCTCGATTGGTTTGGGGAATACGCGCCCGCGCATCATGCGGCTCACGGCGCGCGCAGGTGTGCGGCGCGCGACCAGCATGCACAACTAACCGCCGGCCAACACACCAACCTACCACAAGACACTAATCCACACAATCTCCACCTTAAAATTAAGTAAATAAAGCTCAAAGCGACTGCACCAATCTAACTTGCCGCTTGATATGATAACATTGTCCACAAACTTTACATATTACGATTTTTTACGAATCTGGGCGTCGAATTTAAGTTTGTCCTCAAAACGTCTCGCTGATTAAATGTAAATACGAGGAATGAATATGGAGCAGGAGTGATCTCTCGTGTTCTTGCGGCTGGCGAGCGGGCGCGGGCGCGGGCATAGCGCGTAGCTCGTGCAATAAGCATCATTACTAGCGCTCCGACGCTGCGCGGAATATCGCTGATATGGCTCACGTGAATTCTTCCACTCATTATGACTATGCATGCATTGAGACGAACACTTTTTTCCGGACAAAAACATCAGTTTAAGATATGTAACAATAGCATTCGGCGTCGATGTATATGGATGAGTTTAGCTCAAAAAAATTAGTTTGACTTTGAAAGTGTCGGTGGTGGTGTGTTGATGCGAGTTTTGGCACGTTTTTGCTCACATTTGGTAGTGCGTTGTCATCTGCTAAGATTGAAGGACTCATTAATTTTCATACAAGGTATAACATGTTGACTGGTAGAGAATGCCATACCTAATGAGAATGACATAATATTATGGCGATCCTTTGAACCCTACTTGTTGATTTTTAATTTTTAAACTATTTTTTGATTGTGTTCTAGCCCTAGTAATATCGAGCCGATAGGTCAGTGTGCGATTGCCATACCATGAACTAAATAAAAATCGTTGACCAAAACTGTGAGTATAGTTTTGAGTGATTCCTGATGACTAACGTGGAATAAATAAATAAATAAATAAAATCTTTATTTCGTTCACAAAAGTACTAAGTGGATGGAGTCTCCATTTAAGCTGAAAAGCCTGTGTTTGGAGACGCCGCTCTTCCTTATTCTATTTACATAGTTATGTCAATTTTTTTAAACAGGTTTGTAAAATAGCATGTGGAAACAAAACTTAGAGACAAAGTACATTTTATATTAAATAGGGCACTTCTACCAGTGCATATTTCTTTGTTTGTGACTGTGTGTGTATGAGTACAATTGTGAATTAGAATTGTTAAGTAAATTTGAAGCTTCTTCCACTGTTTATTAAAACACCTAGATTTCCTGATAAAAAGATATTGAAAGTTAAAATCTATTCCGCGGTGTGTGCGACTGTGTTCGGTCGATGTGGGCTCGGTGGATAGATGCGAGCGGTCAGACTGAGCCCGGAGAGCGCTGGCGCTTGTCCAACTAATGATTGCCAATCGAGCGTGCAATCCGCGATTAGACCGCCTTAAGGCTCCCTCACACTTACACGGCTTCTTTTAACAGAATTTGTGCCAATTCTTTTAGGGGTAATTAGGTGTACCTTGCAGCCTATTTCAATTCTCTTTTTAGAAAATAAGTTTTTTTTTATATGTTTTTCTTATTCATATTATATTTTTATCAACCGCAAGCAAACAGACATTTTAAAATGTATTACGATTTATACCTTTAATAGGTATTTCATATGTTTCGTAATTATTACAAAAATAAACATGTGATGCCTCTATGATTGGAGCAATATATCGATTTGATTGTTTAGTTTTCTGAATTCTGTAAATTGTTTTATTTCTTATCTTAAGAAATAGAAAGTAAGTTTTTCTTTAGGATTTTTTTTTACACCCGTAATATTTCAATGTGTGTGTCGGAGGCTTATTCATCCGACCAACTGTAACTGCGTCAATTGTCCTAACAAATGTTGGATAACATTCATGCGACGGCGGATTATTGCTGATGGCATTTTAAATACGTTTACTCGACCAATGGTCCGGTACAAATATGAGCAAATATGTTGCAGTTGCATTCAAAAATTTGTTACAAAGTAGGTATCGGCTTACAAATAAAATGTGGGACAGGAGAGCAAAGATTTTATAATCATGACTTCATTCTCGAAATAATGTCATAGTTACGATCATGCGATTGGGCAAACGCAATCACAGAACCATCTCAATTCATGTGGTTTTCGGTGTATAACTTTTGTACTAGTGCCACCAAAAGATGTCATTCATTTTTGGGTGTCACCAGTAGATGTGTGAATTTCAAACCTGCTACTTCTATTCGGCAACCATGACGTAAACTATTATGTTCACAGGTTCACAGCACAGTTCCTAGTGAAATGATTTATCGCGTCAGTATCGCGGCGCACACCTGTCCGCGTGCCGCGAGTACGTCTCATGTACGAAACTTTATCTTATCTCATGCATATTCATTCCCACGCGTTTACGCATTCGTAGGGCTACCTATTTCTGACTAGAGAAAAAACATATTATTTTAAAGATGACGGAACAATTAAATTTCGAAGGATGAATAATACATTATAGAAAGAAAACTAATCTTAATTGAAGAAAAGTTTTCTTACGGTACGATTGTAGATACGATTGAAGAGCGATGGTGGCCTAGTGGTACGGACCGCGCCTCACATACGTGAAGTCCGTGGTTCGAATCCGGGCCCACACCTCTTGATTTTTCGGAATCTATGTGTGGATTTGTGCCATTAGCTCGGCGGTGTGCGAAAACACCGTGAGGAAACCTGCACATTCAGATAGTTTCTGACTTTAGTTCAGTTAGATCTGAATGTGTAACCATGATCCAAACTGTCTGGTTCCCCTCTAAGGGTTACGAAGGTCTGATGGCAGTCGTTTCACTGTAAAAACCAGACTCGCCAAATCCTGGCTCATGGTCAAAGCGGACCCCTTACAGAAACGGGATGAACGCTAGGAAGAAGGAAGGATTGAAGATACGATTATCGGTCAGCTCAATCTATACTAATATTATAAAGAGGAAAGGTTTGATTTTTTGTTTGTTTGTTTGTTTGTATGAATTGAATAGGCTCCGAAACTACTTGGCAGATTTGAAAAATTCTTTCACTGTTGGAAAGTTACATTCACCCAGAGTAACATAGGCTATATTTTATCCCGGTACGGGAAGTAGTTCCCCCGGGGCGCGGCGGGTGAAACCGCGTGACGGGCCGCTAGTGTTTAAATATGCAAATAGGAAGCATAAATTGTGTGTGCAATGCATTAAACAAATGAAAATTTCTTACGAATAATATCACAATCAATCTGACTCAGTAGTCTAGCCAGACAATAAGGTAACATGCAGGCTGGTATATATGTAGTTGCTGCAAGTGCAAACACTAACCAGCAATACGTTTATACGTTTCCTCAGTGGCACAGTATCTTGACATCTTGACAAAAATACTCCATGGGATAGCCCTACATCTCGAGCGTCAGTTCTACATACGAGATATATCGTAGAGTCGTCGCGATACTATCACGCGTCGTACGCATCGCTGATAAACATTTGTTGCGCCACATTGACACGTTTGTCGCCTGATGCCTTCAAAGATCGACCCACTGACCTACCTCGATCTACATTTCAATGATCTTTGCAGTTTTACTGCCTTTTGTTTCAAATAGAAATGATAAAAATATTCTAGTTGTACTTATGATTTTGTCACTCTATGCCCTGTTGTGTCATCATCATGGAACTAGATTGGAGTCTATTTTTATCAAACTAATAAAACCACAGATCCATTTTTGTTCAACACAATGACAATGATCATTTAGCAAATGAGCTTTAGGGGCAAATTAAGTAAAATAGGTAAATACTAGTTCGAGAATCAAGTTATAATTTTGTGATGTAAATAACTTAATTTGGGTACGTACAGTCAGTCATATTTATGGCGTTTTGCCTGAACTAATTTTTATGACATTTTGAATGTGTCGACTTTTGGAACGTATATAATGTTGTCCATAATATGGAAACTTTTTTTGTACGGCTATTGTGTCCTATTTGGTAGCGTCTATTTATTAGAGTAGAGTACCCTGCGCGTCACAATCTATCAGACGCTGACTGTACATTTATTTTCATCTCAACACCGCAGTCCATACATTTACACCACAAGCGTACCTACTTTATGACACGATGCAAATATTATTAAAAAGATTTTAAAATGTAAGTCATATCCGTGGTGGCACACCAGTCGCTTGCAGCAGCGCAAGCGCAAGCGCAAGCGCAGGGCAGCGCTATTAAGCGCTTATCGGCGATGACGCAGATGCGATACGCCCGCTATGGTAATATTTCGCGCGCTCGTGCATCGCGGGTTAATTATATCATATCGGCGCGCATCGGCCGGTCCCGGCTTTATGAGCTATGGGATTCACGCATTTAGCACCGGGAATACGGGTTTAAACTGCGCCCGCACAGAATCTTTGGTTTCGTGTTTTGGGAACTATGTAACTGTAAATATAAACCAGCCCACCAGCACAGATGAATTTCTGGGTCTTGTGTTGGATACTAGGTAGGTACCAATGAATATGAAATCAGTTACTTGCCGTACGTACATACGTACATCATCATTTACATACATCACATTTTGGTGTGCAGTTACTTCAATCAGACACCATTTATACATAGTGCTAACAAGGTTCCACGTAACGTCAGTAAAGCGTTGCTTCCCAGACAAGTTGTACTAGATTAAACTAACCAAACCTTAAATGTAAGTAACTGCACTGAAATTCGATAAATTTGTTTTGCCACTATTTGCATTTTTTTCCTCTATTCCCAGCTTCCAAGCTAATTGCAGAGGCAGGTGTCATACTCACCTTCAGATGCATTTAATTTGCATGACAAGTTCTATCGCATCTGCATCTCATCTCAATTACGCAAAGGGCGCATGAGCATGCGTCACCGGGACACGCGCGACTCGCACCGCAATGACCCAGGAATGCATCTCCTTACTTTAAGGTTAATTAAAAACGCGAACTCTGCCGAACCCATCGCGATGGCATTTCATCCTTGTTACTTTACAACAAGTGGTAAAATAGCAATGAAAATTAAAAATGAGTCCGTTAATATAAACTTCAATACAATAAAATCAATTTGTATTGTATGAAAAGATTAAATGACCGTATTAAGCTCTGTAAAACATAAAATAAAAGTCAAGCGTCCTATTTTTTTATCACCTGTCAATTGTTTCATTGTTGTAAAACTTTATCTCCCATTTGTTCGTACCTATGTACGTTCGCCATCTGCCATCTGATAATTCTTTATTAATTATTTTTTAATAATGGCATAATCTGAACGGTTTATCTGCGTAATACATGGACAGTCTTTAATATTTTTAACTTGATTATTTTTGCAAACTTTATCATCATATTTTCAAAAATCAGAATATTTCAAATCAATAGTTACCGTTTCACGTTATACAAATTATTCAAGGTACATCACCGCATACGAGTTCAAAGAAATCAGTGGGTAGGTAGGTTCTTATAATGCATAATATCTGACCTGTAGAAATGTATGTAGATACATTACAGTAATAATAGTGATCGTGCAAGCGAGAGATGAGATGTTCGAGTGTGAAATTGGCTCCAATAAGCGGCTCCCTACGTATTTGACAATTTGAATACCGAGCCGAGAATTACTGTTTATTGCGTTCGCTCCCGCCGGCGCGCGGCCGTACACACCTCCGTTGATAACAGTGAAGCAGCTTCTCGTTTCATGTTAACACATTTTTACTTTTGTTTGTTTGTTTATAGACACGGCTTGTCAGCATGTAAGAAATATCTTCTGCTGACCAAAACCGACTAGGAACTGTTGATCTCCTTCAGTAATTTTCAGTTGTAATTGAAGCTTAAACTCTTCTTCTATTACTATTGCAATGAGTTATTCCCTTTATCTTTTTTTTTACGTATACCTACTCGTACTCCAAAGATAGATATTATTGTGATGCGTGTGAAGTATAGCACCAGAAAATTATATCAACAGTATAATACCCTCCGGCCGAATTCGGCCATGGCGGCCGATCTTACGATCATCCAAGTACGCAGGATATATTATAGTGCACAAGTGAGTGCGCAAGCACAGGTGCACTCCCTATTCCTTCACTCTCATAATTCGGTGGGACAGCAATCTGACACGACCGTAGAGAGATCAGGCGCAGGACCAACGGCTTAACGTGCCTTCCGAAGCACGGAGGAGCTCGAGATGAAATTTTTCGGTCACCCATCCGATGACTGGCATCCGCGAACGTTGCTTAACTTTAGCAACCGCAGGCCGAGTGCGCTAACCACTGCGCCATCGAGCTCCTCAACAGTATAACATACCCAATCAACTTACGCGACTATTATTTTCCTCCACATTGACCTCGAAAGTAACGTTTCAACGTAATCTCTGGCCAGTTTCCTCACTGCCGTCCGCTGAGTGCACCTCTCTTATTATTTTTATCACCGCTAAGTGCGCGATTATGCACAACGGTGCCTGTGATTACTGCGATTGCAGCTAATCGTATGCGGCCGACTTTCACCGTGCGATACTGTGGAGCAGCTGCCGGGCTCCGAACCAAGGTGTTGTATTATTGACCGAACCCATTTCACATTACTACTAATCGAATTCTTATCATGTAATGATTTGGTGAGTGTACTCATCTGAATCGAAAAAAGATTTGGTATTATGAGCAACTACGCTTTCTCGTAGCTTGCTAAAGCCGCACTTATGACTTCTAGGTTCAGAGGTCACTTAAATTGCTGCAAATCCTTACTTTAGTGTTAATGCAGAATCCCTTCAAAATCTGATAAAGTACTTAAGAGGATATGTGACATAAATATAAATGACGACCATCTGCTCAATTAAAACGATTGATCACGCAGCTACAAACTAATTAATACTGACTTCGAAACATGGTTTGCAGACATTTGGTTAATCAGAGCGGTCGGTCCCGCGCCATATGCGCCCGGCGCGCGCGCATAAATAACCGCTGCTAATCTAACGCCCGCGCTAACTTATTAGCTGTTTATCAGCTCATTTACTAATTAATGGGAAACGGACGGAAGTGTGAAGCAATCGGGGTCTTTTATCGAAATCCATTTGGTTTTGTTTGGGGATTTTGGCACCTCCTGATTTTTTTAACAAGGAGGAGAGGAATCTCAACTAAAACTTAGCTTCTTTCTGAACTTCTTTAGTTTAGTAACAATATATTTAAATTATAAGGGTATGAAATCAAGAAACTCAGTGTTCAGTACTTCTGTGATCAACAATGTTGAAACAACGACAACTTACAATAACACTTTATCATTGTAATAATTTTCATAATGATTTTAATCGGTAGGGACTTTGCAAACTCCCAGCGATTGTTTAGAGTCATATTTCATTAAGGGAATATATGTTGACATTTTCTTATAAAATAACCTCATATTTTGATGCTAGCATTGCGGGTACAATGTAGATTATCTTATTAGGTACGTGTGAACAAAATAAGCCTTAGATTGATCAATATATTCCAACACTGACAATAAAACATCAGGTTGAGAGGTAGAGTACAGTGCGGCTTGCTGAGACTTCATTTCTCATGAAAAGAAAACCTAATTGTGTTAAGGTTTTCTTGAGAAAAGCTCAAAACTGCAGAAATATGTCGCTATCGTCAGTTGGGTTTGGGTGCATTTTGGCACGACATAACTTTCATCTCAAGATACTGGTATAATTAAAGTGGAATTAGCGAGTCCTCTTTGTTACGTCGTATTATCCAAAATAAAAATAAAATGTAATAAATAAGCGTGTTGCGGATGACACAATTTGGGGGCAGTCTTAATGCGTTGGTAATTGGCTGGCTAATTGCCGATGCGGATGCATACTGAGGCGGCAATTGAGCCAAGGGCGAACGAATGAAGCGCCTTGATCGCGCCGCCCGCGCAGGAGCGCCGGAATTAGCGCACAACTCATCTAGTGCTAGCACTTCCACCAATTTAGTAAAGTGCTGCATCGTCAAAGACGAAATCTTTGATTGCCGAAATTGCTGACACTTTAAATCATCCTGCATAAAAAAACTTATCTTCCTACGCCTTTGCCCATCATCTCACAAACTGTCTATATCAAACTTACGAGTTTTTACAGGAACAGTAACGCTAAATTCACCCGGGAAATCAGACATAATATATCTGAAATGAAAATTCTAGTTGCGTTTATTACCACGTCCGGTTCTGGTACATTCAAATATGTTAAGTATTATCAAAGCTGTCAAAAACACACGCAAGCTTTAACAATGCGTATAACAGAATTCCCAGGAAACAGATAAAAACAAGCCGACTCAACCTTCTGGTTAAAATGGATAAATAAGTTCATCGTAAGAAAATTGACGTAAATCATACACGAGATCTAATCCAGATTTCCGTCAATATTACATGGCATCAATAAGCAGCACCTACAAGCCTAATTAGTGTTTATGGCGGCTTCTGTCGCGAGTCGAGATAGTGGCTTATGGTTCTCGATATGCAACAATCGAAACAAAAGGCGGCTTCCGTCGGGCGCGTATTGTGCGCTGATTCATAGCGTCGTGGCCTTCCTGCTGTGTGTCAGTGATAACGCGCTATCGCCGCGCATGCGCGCAATCGCGCCATCGCGCTCCAGCCGTGAAATATTCCACCGTCGCCACAATACACTGCCCTAGCCGACAAACTTAGTCTACCCTCCCCGAGACCTTTACCCCGATACGAATAAGAGCCTCTTTCAGTATTCTCAGGTCCACACTTACCGCGGTAGGCCAATAACGACCTGCGCCCGCGTAATTCACGCCACCGCGTTCATCATGCAAAGTGACCACAGCGCCGTCTGCAGGACAATCCCGACTTTCAGTTTCAGTGTTAGAGTCTAAGTTCGGTTTGCGCGCGAGAGATTTATGTCGCGGGGGAGTATAGTATTTGCTATCGGAATTTGAATGTCGGCGGGTGGCGGCGCGATACGCATCGGCTTGTTAGCGGTATCTGATGGCCGATGCTGTAATTGGCACTGCGCGTGCGCGCCGACCAATATCCGACCCATTCATAATATGTTGAGGGAATTTAAAACGCTTTTATCAATTTTATTATTGTCCTCGCGGGCATAACGAGTATTCGCGTTATAGTCTTGCCACTTTCTAAAGGAGTCGAAATAGCAGTGCACATTGAAGAACATTTTTATTTGAATATCATTGGATTGAAAGAAATAACTAAAAAGGAATGCCTACATAAAAATGTTTTTGCCCGAGCTCTAAAATATGTACTTAGATTAAAAAAAAAGCACTCACTAGCAAAGACTCTCATGCCAGTGATATGAAGTTCATTGGATGTTGGATATGACTATGTACTTAAAGGATGATATAAAGTCTCATACGAATTTTCGAAAAGACTATTGACGTAACTAATACTAATTGTGATTGTAAAAAGCAATCAGATAAAGAATGTTGTCGATCCAGCCGAGTCCAGAATGCAGCGACAGGTGCATGTAGACTGCATACGATCTTTGCAAAAACTCGACATCTCAGCATCCGACAATGATACCTGGTTGCCTTTCTATAGCATTTTTTTTTTGTGGCTGAAAATGATCAATAGATTTAAAACAAAGAAAAACATATAACATAGGACTTCAGGCATTTTAACCTATCTTTTTATACAATTACTAACAAAAAAAAATGGATCAACAAGATGTCAACAAGAAATAAACTTTGTCTTTACGACATGCAATAGTCTAAAGTTGATTGATTTTTGGAAGAACATCAACAATACATATTCTAATGACTATCAAACATCAGTCACCTACGGCGCATAGACGCATTCGGCGCATTCGCTGCCGACGCATTAGGCGCATCGCGTCGACGCGAGCGGGCAGCGCGATAAGTAGCGCGCGGCGTGTCGCGCATTTGCATACAATGCGCCGGCGATCGCGATATTGTTGCGCTTCTTGCTGCGTAATTGCGCCGGGACTGTTCCCGGTGACCCGGCCTGCACCCGGGGACAACAGTCTACGATTTAGGGACTATTTAAGCCCCGTCCGAAGGTTTTTGTGATAAGGAAACTACCAAACGAAAAGTTGACCAATTTTCATTTACAAAGAACTTCCTGCACGTCACACTTTTATGATTCGACTTTTTATTAATAAATGCCGCAAAAACAGAAACCCTCTTCAAAAATGGAATAACAGATTACAAGTCACTAGCATCACCCAAAGACATTGCAACAAAAAATGCATGTGTAAGTCAATAAAGCCTAAAAAAACCTAGCTTTGTGATATAATTCTGTTAATGTTTCTCATTATACCTGGAGATAAGTAGTACCTAAGTAGTCGACTCAATTCAATTTGGGAACTAAGTAAAACATGAACAAATGTCAAATTTAGTTGGTGTCTCAGAGAAACAAGGCCCTAGAGTTGTTCTAGCAAAATTAATAACCGCTGTCGCTGAGAAGGCGATAATCCGCGCGCAGGCGGCTCCACAGCATTGTGCCTGTTCTTGCCTCGCGGGAAATTGAGCACTTTCGCGGTGCGAGCAGCGGCTAAGTGTCGCCCATTATGCCGCGACGACCCGGGTTCAACGCTTCTATTCATTACTAAAAATTAGTGGTGTGGATAATAAGCCTACTTATGGCTGAGATAACGGGAAAGGCGTGTTTAATTTAGATAACGATCAATGGAACTAGATAAGACATATTCAATTCAATGTCTCATCCACTTGATTACACGTTTAGCCATGATCCTTCAACCGCACAACTTCCTCAAATTAACATGACAACTTTGAGAAACCGCTGCACATTAATACAACGGCAAATTGTGTCTTTATTGAGCCACTTGAGGCCGCTATCACCGGCCCCCTAATCTGAATTAATTCGGCGACGGAAAACAAAAAGAGGCGAAGAGTCGGCGCGTGTAATTTGCGCGCGGCGAGTTGAAAGCGCCGGCAATTGCGCAGGCGCCGCTCGCGCATATGAATGACTCTACGACTGACCGGCTCATTCATAGAGACGACTGACCCTGCCCCTGGACACTGTGTGTGGAAGACGTGCCAATAGATAGAACATACCCAGAAACGAATATTGACAACTCTAGATGCACCCGGAACTTCGACTCCGCCAGATACGTACATTCACAGGGCAGTTTAGATGCAATGCTCTGATGAAAGCAGCGTGTGTTCCAAGCAAGTCGAAAAATATATCCTAACTATGGCCTTGTATGTAACGACAATTGTACATGACTAGTTTACTTTCAGGGACAAAATGACACAACAAAATAAATTGTGTAAGCAATTAATCTGTCAGGGAAGATTTCAAAGGGATCAGATGTTAATACATAACTGCATATATATTTATATTTTGTATTTATTCCTCTCTAATTTTACAGCACTACGGTTCTCTAAGAGAACGGAATAGCACATGACATATCCCATTATAACGCAATGATTAAAAATAACGGCGTAAGATCAGTCTCCATTGTAGGCAGTTAACAAGTAACGTATGTGCGACTGGATCGGAATCGGCGTCATCGGAACAAGCCATCAAGCGCGGCGGCCCCTTTGAATAATTCGCGATGATTCCGCTAGATTTATGGCGCATAACCATAGCGCGCGGCCGACAATTAAATGATTTGCCTACAACAAAGCGCCCGCGCGGCGCCCGCGCCTCTCGTGATTTGTGGCTCCCTTGCGAGGAGTTCATTCATCATCCACCGAGCCCTGTAATTAGATCTACGAAACTTTGACGTTGCTTAAATTGCGTGTTGTTTGCTATAGTTTTGACCACCGAACAGATAAATAAGGTCTGTTCTGCGGTTTTGACTTAACAAGATTAAAAAAAGAAATTGTTATGATTCTATATGTTTTTCTAAAATGTTTCCTTGTTTTTTACGAGCTAATAAGAGAAGTTTGGGTTCTCGACCATTACCATATTTTAATTTTTCTCTAGAAACATGCTACACATAATATCATCAATATATTTATGTTTTAAAATATTCCCTTACATTGTATTTATTGTACGAGTATTAAAAGCCAATATTGATATTCCACATTAAATTAAATGGCTGTAACTTTACTTGATATACCGTTTTTATTTTCATAAGAATTCTATGACTGATTTAGCAATTGCCAATTTTATGAGCAAACAGCAGACATGACAATTGAGTTTTATTTACTTCTGAAGTTTAACATCACCGTTATCGAGCCAAAATGTTTTTTGTGAAAAAAAGTTAATTTTGTGTAAATGAGTAATAAACTGACTTTTTCAAAAAAAAATTAAACCGACTTCAAAAAAACACAAACAACAAAAACTTTAACCAGAAAAAAACCTACATAACTAAAAAGCGATAAATAACCTCATTTATCTACTTAATGCTTATTATAATATATACAATTATTTAAATATTTACGACTTAATACCTAATACTTTAACAAAGTCATCTTTAACTATTTAAATATTTACAGTTATCACTTATTTTTGAAGTCGGTAGCCTGCAGCCTAGGTTACTATCGTTTCAAAAGTTACGTCCTATTCTAAGTTTTGCTTTGAATTTTAGTGTCGGTCACTTTTCTTAATTACATTTATTAGTTTGGCTGGCACCGGCTGCCGTGAGTCTGGATGTAATATACACAAGTATCACGTTAGCCCTACATGCATTCGATCGACCAACTGCAGTACTGCTCCCAACTCCTAACCGTTAAGGAGTACTGCAACTTCATCATCAGCACAGCAGCATCAGATGTTGATTCAAGCATACCTCACAAGCAACATGTTAGCCCTACATATTACTAAATAGTTTCCATCGACCAAATGCAGTTTTGCCTTCCAACTCCTAACCGTTAAGGAGTACTGTAGCATCATCGTCAGGACAGCAGCATCAGATGTTGACACCCTGAATCATATACCTGAGTAAGACATGATTACGTAACAAAAACACCATACAGCATACAATTTTCGGAGGTTGCCCTCGATTTCTCCTGGATTCCATCATCAGATCCTGGACTGGTGAAAATGGGACCACCTCAGAAGTGAACCCTATCAAACAAAACAAATTTTTTTGAAATCCGTCTATAATTGACGAAAATATCGGTGAACATACATAAAAAAAAATATACGGACGAATTGAGAACCTCCTCCTTTTTTGAAGTCGGTTAAAAAATAGGTTAACCTGACATAGTTGATGTGCTTAACGTCTATCTTCACACGAAACGGAACGAAAGAAGGTCACCATCGCTCATTCAGAGAGCGGCCTAATTGCTGACTGTGCATAAAAACACCATGCTTTAATGCAACGCGTTTTTAGCCGTCCGGTAAAAATAGCCACTTTGATTATCGCGCCCGATCAGCCGTGTAACGTGTGTGTGTTTGTTGAATTTATAACATAATTGTGGAAAGGAAAAACTTGTTTGCTCTGTTTTTCGAAGAAAATGGAGATTAGAATATGTTATGAGCTTGGAAATTGATTGCAGCGTAAGGCTAAAGAGAGATTAAGCAAGACACAAAAAATGGGAACCTTATTATGTGGGAATTTTATTGGAATCAATTGAACCTTCAATTTTCAATAAAAAATTTAATGTGATCTGTGAATGACAATTAAATATACTTAAAGTAATTGATATTCAAAGAAGAAGATTTCAAAGGAATATGGGTATATTAGGTACTACGAAATTATTTGTAATTTACTCCGCTTGTGTTTATGAAATAAGAGTCAATAAAACAACGGCCTCTATCATTCAATGCCATTGTTTTGCGGGACACAATTTAATTCCGAGACGGAACTCTTCATACTCCTTCCACTTATCAACGGCTTCAATTCCCAGCGGTCTCTTAATCACTTCTCCTACTTTATCATTCCATCTACGATCGTCAGTGTTAAAATTATCAATAACATCTGTGAGGGCAAACAGCAATTTGTAATTAAATTGTTGAGGCGTAAAGTGGGCAGCGCGGAGGACAAAAACGGTCGGAGGGTACAATTAGGCTCCCAGGCCGGAGCGGCGTCAGGCACTTTGTGTAAAGACCAATTGTATAATTGGTCGGCTATCAATTGGTGGTCGCGGGTCGCCGCGGGCGCCGACGTGAGAATGCGCCAGCGACGGCGCTGAGCGACCGGCCACAGCTCCGGCCAAGACAGTGAACCGATAGAGCTCTACAGTCTACACACACACACTATGTCAAGAAAATAAAGTAGGTATGTCTGCCAAGAGGAAAAGCTACAAAACCACTCCAAAATTGTTTCAGCAAAATAAATAAAGTAGCAAGTTATTGAAGTTAGTTTGATGATGACATAAGGAGAATACATACCTCCAGATAATGTTTTTGCCGTCATCGTCGTTATTAGCAAACCTTCTAATTTAAGCTATTTTAAATTATTAAGGTTTTATTGACTGGCCTTTCGAAATTTCATTGCGACTAGTATGGTGTTAACGACATGCGTCACTGCCAGTCAATGCACTGCGGGGAGGGCGCAGTGAATGCGCTTTCTAGTCATCCGCTGTTACACTAATCTTTATAGAAGCCGCCCATCTGATAGAGCCATTACTCCGGGAAGGGCTGAGCGTGGTGGGAAGTCGCAGCCAGCCTGATGGATGTCTGTCTATCACAAGCCGCTAATTCCGCGATCACATGACTCCATCGCGCCAATTGTCTGCCGCAGAGTAATCATTTTATTTAATATTTATTGTGCTCCGCCGCAGCCTAGTAGGTTGAAGTGCCGCTTCGGGTACGTGAGATCGATGGCTTGATGACTTTATAACTATATTTATTTAATGCTTCCTGTCTTGGATAAACGCTGATAGGTCTGCACTCGTTAACTTTGGTGGTGGACAAATTTAACATATAGTTTTGTGAGCTTAATTGCTCATACAAATCTTGATAAGCCTTCGCAATCTTGATTACAAAAACGCAGAGTGTCTTAAAGGCAAAACATAATAGTGCAGCCGGAAAAATTCTAGTGATCACTTCTTCTTTAGGTGTTTTTTTTTTCATTTTCTTGCTATATTTGACTTTTCAAGAGAAAAGTGTGTCCAAATATTTATAAAAAGTAACAAGTAAATCAAAAAAATAATTGTTTCAATTTTACTGCTAGATACTTCCGCCTCATATTTCAGAACCCAGCTTTGTTGCAGGCAACCTGCATCGCATCTAAGGGCACTGCGATTAGCATTGAGCGTTCAAGGAACAATATCGTTAATCTGTTTTAAAATTGCATAGGGTTTAATAGCGAGTTTGGCTCAGTTCAGCGATCTGTACGGCTGCCCTAAACACCATTTCTAGTTTCTCTATTGCCCTTAAGCCTGGGGGTTAGGATCTAAATTCTTTTGCATGTTCGCCGGGGTGTACGTGTATCGTTACCGATATTATTTAAAGCGCTCCAATCTGGCTCCTTATTATTACTAGACGATGGGCTATCGATAATGCGCGGGTCGCGTCGCGCCGCTCGCAAGGGCTGCGGCAAGCGGGTGATTTACCGATTTGTCTTATCATTATTTAATTTAAAACAGAGATAGGTACTGAAAACATGTTGCATAAATGTATCTCTCAGTCATCTTAGGTATCCCCCATACACGTTATCATGCAGACACCACCTAATTTTCATTCAATTTACTCCGAAGAGTGCTTACATATGAACTTACTCAATATTCCTTTATTTAAATAGTCGACAACCAGTAAATAAGAACTTAATGAAACGAAATGTGTGTTTCGGCGGAGCTTACCAATGAATCCATCTTACAAACACTAGGTAGAGTGTCGTTCTCTCTTTGCCAACATTTACGTTGACTGGCTCCCGTGTAGGACACTTATCCTGGGTGCTCCGATCCGATTAATAGTCAAGCTAATTAGACCAAATCCTGAAATATTGTGTACGTAGCTACCCTAGAGCTGACGCGGGCGGGCAGCGGCTGCGCGGGCGCAGGTTGGCGCAGGCGGGCGGGGCGCGGGGCGCGCGGGGGCGGGGGACGGTGCGCGCGCGCAGCCGTAATGCCGCGCTTATCGCAGATGAGTTACGATTAGTAAATTGGCGAGCGGAGAAGGGCGCGATCGGCTTTCTAATAAATTTGGTCCACGGAATTGCGAGCGCTGGCGCATCTCCAGCCATGGACAGATAACCATCGCGACTGTTCCGGTAATAACTAACGGAATTGGCACAGACAAAAATTGCTAATAACGTGTAGGTTTACCTGTGTACACTGGTTTTATTGCCACTATTAAAATATTGCCGCTTAAAATTTGTGACGCTTGTGGCTTGATATTGGGATTATAGGATTTTTAAGATAAATTCAGTTCTTCTAATTGTTGAACTGCTACGGCTTTACTTATTAGGATGTTAATTTCAAACAAGAAATCTTGATTGGACTCAATATAAAAAGACAAAAGTATTTACCTACTGCAACTTGTTAAAAAATATATTTTTGTCTACAGCTTGTTTTAAAAACGACAGCTTGAGCTTGTTTTAAAAACTTTACTTTTCAATGTTAATTTGCTTTCATTTGACACTCATGACAAACTCTGTCTTGTTAGTAAATTATGATCTACGTAACGCAATAAGCAGCTGTCCAACTAGTCAGAGGCAATCACCCTCGCGGGGTCCCTCGCGACAAAACTTCGTAGACGATGGAACTTACCTGTAGGAAGCTGCCTGCTATTCTGATTAATGCATCGAGACGAGAAATAAACAAAATAAAGGTTTGTTTTCTAATATAGCAGCATACATCGAGTTAATTTACTGAAGCCATGCCAGATATTGTCGGAATTAAACAAATGGAGTCAACAGGCTTCGTTATGGTAAAGTTTGAGACCTTCCTTATTATAAAAAAAAAATGAAATTGGGGATATATTAGAGTAACTTAAGATAAACATAACTGAACCAGTCAACGAGCGATAAATGAGCTGAGTTCCATAATGCATAAATACATATGATCGACAGTGTACGTTTCATCAATATCATCGTAAACCACTTAAAACAGAACTGATCAAAAATAACGCACTCAACTACGAATGAAGCGATACAATATTAATTGGAATAACGACATGTCCTTCCCATCATACGAATAGCTTAATCGTATTCGTGCTTTCCAATAGGAGTAGCGACCGATTTGTAATTCGTCGCGGAATGCGCGCGGACGTGGGTTGAATGCAGAGTCTCGTCAACAACAATATTAGTTAAGGCCAGTTCTAATTAGTCGCTGGCAATGCCACCTTCTGCTCCGTTTTTGTAATGACCAGTTGGTTATTTTATGGATTAGTTCTAGATTATTATTTAAAGGATAGTTTTAATCTTTTTCCGAATATCATGTTCGTCAAACTTTTAAATAATACCCATAGAGTCCCATAAAATACATTTTTGCAACTCTACAAGAGGTAGAGCTTAAAGGAACTGCTTCTCGAATGTGTCGCTTGTCTGAGGAAGGTCCTCCACCTTCCAAAAGACTACAATGAAGTATCACTTCTTACTTAACTGTAGTGCTATGTTTCTGCTGCTGAGTAAGGTAGCCAGCGAGAGCTCAGTTTGGGAGGTTATGGGTTTTTTAAATGCAGGCAACGCATTTGCGACCCTTGTTCGGTTCTTGATGTCACTTACCATCAGGTGACATAAATAAAATGTGACTGTGTATGATATAATCAAATAAGAAACATCAATAGAAACCACTGTCGAGTATTCTTATGGAAAGACTTTGCAAGTTCTAGTGAGATAAAACGACAAATATTCCTATCAGACAATCACGTCTGTTCAATAAGATACGAGTATAAAGCGGAGTCCAATAAGAACCGGCACAATATGAAATGCAGGGGGCGCCGGGACGCGGGTAGTTATAGAAACGCGTCTTATGCGATTAGGGAAACTTCCCGGCGGCCGTAATCACATTACAAAAATACTAAACTTCACCATTTGGGGAATCTTTGTATTGCTGATCGTACGTTTTATTTTCCCGTTCCTTTGAAGAGGTAGGTACAGGTTGAATGCAATGGCAATTTGTTGATGTAATTGTGAATTTTGAATTATAATTTGTATCGCTGTAGGTAAGAACCTCGTTTAAAACTTAATACTGCAGAAAAATATAAGTAACCGATAACGAAACAGCTCGCAAAAAAAATTAACAGAAAGAAATAAGAATACGTTTTCAAATGAATGCCAGATTACTGATTAAATCTATCCATAAAATAGACAAAACGCCGTGAGAAAGAGAAAATAATGAGTTCTCCGCAAGAAAAAGCGGGAGCCATCCATCAAAATTATTCAAATGCGAAGATGATCCGTAAACAATCGCGCGGTTGCAAATGGTTTTATAATGGCGAGACGCGTGCGCCCGCGCAGCGAGCCCGCGGGGAGCCCGCGCGGCGCAATACTACACCTGTCAGTGTAAACCCTTGGGGGTTTTCAAATCATTCAAAATAACCCAAATACTTTTGGATTCTGTGTCACTTCGTTACTTTAAGATTTTAGACTTTTACACTAATATTATTTAACGAGGCTTAACGCGATATTTATAATGAAGTTCATAGGTATAAACTACGAGTACATTTCGGCTGCGTTACAACAACCGTGGTTGCAAGCAGACTGATGAATGGGGCGTCGACTTCTCGGACGCGGTTGAGAATGTTCTTCCTTTACCCCCAGTTTAGTAAAATTGGTAAAACGATAGTAACGAAGAATTGAGATTTCGAGTACATTTCGTTTTACAAAAACGCCTCATTCAAAAATTTCTTTTTGAAGACTTTCTCACTTACAGTGTCTCTAGATGTAATCCTGGATGTCATCATATCGATATGTCCTTCGATTAGGATATTTCTAGTAATCAGTCTGGCAACACCGCGCGTCCCTGCGCTCATTACCGATTTCACAGGCGCGCGCGCACCTGCCGCGTCACGTGACAATTCAATCGCCTCATCTGCATCATGACGAATCGCGCGGTGACACTCCTTTTGTAACACCATTATTTTCATATTAAATTGATAAAGCAGGTGTAAGGCGAAGGCTACATTGAAGGCAGACCTTCAAGATGTGACTTGACAAGATTCGCAGAGGCACTAATGCCAAGAATTTATATCATCTTAGAAGAGGATCTCTCTATTTGGAAAAATCTGTTAGTTTAGAAACACACTAAGCGGACAAACGCGACTGAAGTTCAGCCGAAATTATTTTTTTATACCTACACTATTACGCGACGTAATTTCGGCATAGTGTGTCTTCTTCTGTCGGGTTTTTCGGGCTAGTGTGTTTCCGTTCTTACAGGCAAGTTTTTAAATGGCAAGAGCAATGGAATGATTTGTGCCTCGGAAAACGCAAACCTTAAGTCTATTAAGATGTAGACTTTCTTAGGAAATACGTGACTGCTGTTCTACCAAGCCAAACTACCTAGTTAGTAGATGCACCTGTGTTCACGAAATTAACTCCTAGGAAATATGTTATTTTCATAATCAGATAGCACGGTCCTCCGTCGTGCACCGCGCGCAAGCTGGTCGGCGGCAGCACGAGCTGCGCCCGCGCCGCTCGCCCACGACGCCTGACGAATGCGGTGCGCGGAACGAACGCGCGCGCGCATTATGCCCCTTCACACTTTATTACCCAGTCATTCCGCGACGCGCCCGCCGCCCCCGCCGCCGCCGCGCCGCACCCCCGCCCACGCGCACGCTGCGTGGGATTCTTGCGCATCCCGCTCGTAAACGGACTAATGAGTACAGTGCGCGCGAAATATGCTCAAATGCGGCTTAAAGTTGTGGTCAGAGGAGAGCATAGAGCTCAGTGGGTGAGATAGACGCCTTTAATCCAAAACTTCAATTTCGGCAAGTGTAGCTTGCCTATAACTTAGTATACCCCGAAAATATCGTCGGCACTAAAAATAATACAAAAAGAGCCATCATTTAGGAAATATTTACTTAGAAACCATTTTCTAATTTGGTTGCCAAACGAAACGAATAATATGAATGATACATACATTTCTAACTGATTCTTTAAGTTTCAAGACTGCGCCTGCGCAGCCACTTATGTCAGATTTCAGTCTAGCCGAGTAATTCTGCGCACACTGTACGCAACGCGGTTCTCCGCAATCTCGACACAGCTAGGTGGTAATGTTAAAAAAAGTTTTTACTATCACATTTATTTCTGAGCTTTTTCTCTCTCGTCTCATGTTAATTCGTCACGGCGAATGGTTCGATTGCGTTTTGTTTCGCGTTTTGCAAGTATTGAGGCATGCGCAAGTTTTAATTCCAAGGAACTGTTATTAATCGACGTTACTATTGCTCATTGAGTTACTTCCCATTCAGGAATTAGAAATGTTTAGGTCACAGGACAACCCCAATTCCACTTTGGCTCATGATCACAAACATGCTCAAAAATTTATAACCATGCAAACTTAAATGTTATCCTTACTGATCATGTAACATTCATAAATTATAATTTTCAAGAAAACGGAAATATGTTAAAAAAAATATTATCAAATATTTTTATACAGAGAATGGAATAGATGTCGAACGACATATTTGTTTACATTCCTTCATACGTTATTTCTTCCTGCGTCAACAGGGGTTGTATTGGTATTTTGTCAACATGTCAATCAATCAAGAATATATTTTTTTATAATATTTATCTATCGGTTCCATCTATCATATCAATCGTGTGTTCACACTTTGGCTACTAATGCATTTTTGAATTTATGATGAACTCATTACACTACTGCACATTACACAATTGCTGAATAATGTAAAAAAAGCGTTTAAAATGCGAGGAATTATGACTGCGAATATCATTAACAGAAATCTGGGTGACCTTTACTAATTTTTAGATCTACAGAACTAAATAATAATGCTTTCTATTAATGCTGAAGTTAGCAGACTATTTGGTTTAGTGATTAGACAACCTAGCCAGAAAATCAAGGGTTCGAATTTCGTTTCGAGAAAATGTTTTTGTGAGTAGCCGCTGCTTTTTATTAGAATCGTGGAAGTCTATGATAAGGGTTTGTTCCTTAGCATCAAGCCGAAGCTAAAAATATTATCTTTTTAATTAAGCTTCACTTACGAATCGTCAAACATTTACAATGCTCTACCACCACTTAGTCTTGATATGGATCCTAGACAATTAGTGTTAGTCTAGGGAGAACATCATAAGTCATAACGTCAGACGTTCATCTTATTCAATAGTATTCTAAACGGAATGGGAGAATTATAGACCAGGGACTTTTCAATGTAGTTAACAACGCAAATATCGCCCAATTCTCTCGCAATAAAAACCTGTTCCCGGCCCGCGCCTCCGACGTTTGACTCGCGTCACCCCTTACTCTGCTGCTCGAAACTACACTTTAACACAGGGGCATAAGGTGCTACTTCGGGCAACATAGTGGAGATCACTCACCCCTTTGAGAGTAAAATACGGGTAAGGGTGAGGGAAGAAGACGTTTATTATTTTTTAGAGATCCGCATTACACAGTCAAGGTGGGGTTGAGCTGAATCGAATCCGTATTATTTTATAGTCTTCTTGAGAAATCTCTATAGACATTTTATTTCGGTTCCCTTTGCAGGAACAGGGCATTGGTAGCTTAAAGTATTTTATGACACTTAATGTCTCGTAATAAGGTTGTACAATCATAGAACAACATAATAATTTTGTAAGACGGTGCAATGCTTTTTAAGTTTAATAAAATATACAGTATTGTTTCGGGTATAGAAAAAAATCTTCAAATATTAAACGATAAAAAACTATGAATAAAAAGTGGGCATTAGGGTGTATAGTTTATCTGAAAATGACAAATAAAAACATTGAATTACTTTTTCTCACTCTATATTGTTGAACTCAAATGAAATGTATTAAAAACTAATTATTTTACAAGATATAAAATTTAAAATATTTTATATACTCCATAGCCATCATCATCCTCCTCGTGCCCTTATCCCACACTAGGCGGGGTTCTTATTCCACTCACTCCTATCAGCCGTCTACTCTACATTCACTCCTTTCACGTCCATATCATACTTCACGCAATCCATCTTTCTCTTTTTCGGTCTTCCTTTGCTCGTCTTTGCATACACAGTCATACTTAAGCACTCACTTAGTGACCTGGCATTCTTAATTATATAGTAATCGAAGTAATTGAATAATCTATAATGAACAGAATAATTTGGAAGATTCATAGTGTAGGTATAAGTATATTTTTCATACTTATGGTTTTGTTACTTATTATTATCAAACCGAGAAATCAATGAAGTACCTACTAACGGAACCCTTCCCGCTACTGGCACACACTCAGCTGACGGATTTTTTTATCTCTCAATCCCCGCGACAATATGTTTGTAGGCCGTGTTTACATCTCGAGGTAATGCTGTAATAGATACGATGATGGATCGTCCCTCTCTCGGCAGGCTGCTTGTCTGCTCATAAACAACTGAAAACGTGTGCTCAAATACTATTAACCCAGGGTTCCAAATTGTATGTATTTTGCGCAAGGTTAGGGTGTTCTCGAAACACGTATGACCTTGTTGAATTATTCTGGTATAACTAGTATGTCCCCGAGGATTATAGGTCGGTTACTCGGGTTCATATCAATTCAGTCTCATAAACAAATTCTACTATGCATGGATGTGTTAACATAACAATTGTATGTATCTGCGTTTTTTCAGTTGGTATAAACATATTTACACATAGTGGATAACAGTAAACACTAGCGGACCCTGAACTCCAAGGCAATGGCCGAGGATGCGACCCGGACAAGCGCTAGGATGATGATGGTGTGGATAACAGTAAAAAAATCTAAAGTTCGCTAAAATAACGAAGTCAGCATTGCAACTGATATGCGACCGTTTTGTTTAATTAAACGTCCCATACCGAGGATCCGTCTAAGTATTCTTGGTTTTGAAATAAAAGTCTGGAACCGTGTTTCTGACTAAACAATCCTTAACTATCTACTAATTTGTTTCTCTATTCACCCAGCAAGTAACTTGCATGTATTTTCATTAGGAATTGATTAACTAATGGCAGCAAATTAGCGTTATTCCAAGAATTGACTGGTTAAATATACTGCTCTCTTTGAGACTCTAGGACACTTACCCAAAAATGTCTGAAAGTGGTGTTTTATTTATTTCTCTTTAATAAAATCTCCGTCATGTAAAAGCGATGCTTCCAAGAAAAAAGGCTGAGATTACAGGCAAAGACGTTAAGTTAAAATGTGAGATACTAAAGGTATGAAACCATAAGGACAGAAACTTCTGAATACAATAAATGCAAAACAGTACCTACAGTTGGCACTTAACTTAATTTCTCGGCCAACATACAACATAGTTAAAGCTAATAGACTCCCCGCGTAAGATACTTCTAAGCAGCAGTGAAGATAGTGTTGATCCGCTGCCACGCTAATGATCCGCACGCAGGTGCGCGGGCGCAGGTCGCGGGGTCGCGCGCGCGTGCGCGATGCTATCCTAATGGCTTTATAATAGCGGATTTGAGCCATCGCTTCAGCCGTAATGAACTTATGCCGTGTGATGTGTCTATCTGACTGATGTGGCTCCGCACTCCACCGAGATAATGGATACATAAAACCATGTTTAAGAAGCGTTTAAACTTTATCATGAGGTGTAACATCATAAAAGGAGTCAATCGTTTTTGTATGGAGAGTTAGGCCCACATAAAATTTTAGCGTTTATTTACGAAATGGATATCAATTTATTCCTTATAATCTCTAGATTATAGTGGTAACATTACTTTTTCATATTTTAACCGGAATCGTTAGAAATAAGATGTGAAAATATATATAAACCTCATAAAGTAATCTGTCATTTTGCTTTCCTGACTTTCAACGCCTGAACCGTAAATACATACACATAAGGGCGATTTTCCATTATGTTTTTCCTATGTATCTGAAGAAAAAGCAATTTATTATGACTAGTGGCCGCCTGTGACTCTGTCCGCGTGGAATAAGGTTTACGCACGCATAGTCTTAAACTATAGCTTTACATTTTTTTAGTTTAAGCCCGCCTCGACTAATGGATAATCCACGCCAAAAATATTTTTTCAATTCGAACCAGCTGTTCCTTATAGTAGCGTGTTCAAACAAACAAACGAACTACAGCTTTTTTATAATTATTATATAGTAACTAATGACAGTTAACAGACGGGAGGTTTCTGACATTTGTATTCAGTTTTTAAATAAAATCAAAATCCGGCAATAGACTAGCACTTGCGTTCCGTTATACGGATTTTTTTGTATTGTTTATTGGAATTATTTTATTTCATTAATAAAATGATTAAAAGTCACTTCCAATCACCGCCTTAGATAAAAATAGGCATGAAAACCGTTCCAAAAGTAATTTGCGTCTCCTTTATGTTCGATTTCAAGTGTTGTATTTTAATTATTTTGATTAAAACCTTTTTACTTTAGTTATCTGTATGTCAGCCATTGTTTACTAATCTTTGGCCAGATAGTTCACGGATATAATCAAAATAAGGGTTTTTTATTTTGGTTTACTGACTCCGGTTTCGTTTGAAATTCAATTCAATTGCATAATTCATTTAAAAACATATACATTTTTTACATACTTTTCTTTTTCTTAAACGTTACCGATTGTTGGTGGGCCCAAAAAAAACTGTCACCTTTGCTTCTCTTTTTTTTCATTATCTAATCAATGATCTGAGAGAGGCAGAGGTTTACTTATTACAATAAATTCAACTGAGGTCTAAAGGGAAAATGGTTTGAAGTAGAGACAAGAATATTTATTGTTCAAATTGTGTTTGAAAAGAGGAAAAGCATTTTTCAAACACAAGTTCAATTCATCAAGTAGATACTATATCCCATTCTCGTACCTACATCGAACTTATAATAGAAAAACAATGTCATGTTTGTGTCCATTAGATGTTAGAATTTATTTATGCCGGGTAAGTCGTCGGGATGCAAGGAGACGCGGTTTGTCGCCGGCGCAGTGACGTCACAGCTCGTTAGGGCGCGCGTCACTCGTTGCGTGCGCGCATTGCGCATTAGCATTAGCTAGACGCGCGCGGGGGCGGCGCGCGGGCGGCGCGGGGGAGGGCGGCGGGCGTGGCCGCGCGCCATTGGCCGCGCATGCAAATGCCGCGCCGCCCGCGCAATCACTGCGCCCGCGCAAGCCCACCATTGTTCCACTCGCAAAAACTCGCAAACTCGCCCGAGCTCGTTTGTCGGGAACATGTTCACGCAAAAACAACGGAATGCGCATAACAAGAAACGGCAAAAAAGGACGCGACGCGGCGCTTTTTACTGTCGATTTATGTCCCCGCGTCCCGGGCCGGCGCGCTCTCCGCTACTTATCCTAACATCGCCGCCCGTCGTCACTTCTCAGCATTTTTTCTGCACCGCAAAAACTAGACCGATCGCCGGGCTCTGAACCCGCGCTTACGAGGCTCAATTGGCCGGGCCATTACTTTTAAACCGCATTTACATTGAATGCGCTACCGCCGAAGATCTGAACGTCGGGATGCAACGCTCAATTAAAATAAGGTAATAAATTAACAGATATAAGTGCGCTGCGACGGCGCTCGTCACTCCCGCGCAGCCTCTAGGCTTAATTAATGCGCACAACAATCGATCCTCCGGGATCACTCCACTGCACGCATGATTCAGCAGATACTTGTCTAGTTTGGTAGACAAATCTAAATAAATTGGCTTCACTCTTTACTTACAAAGACGCATTGCTTATGCAGTCGGGATAATTACTGGATATAAAAGGTTCCGTTCGCAATTTGTTATGAGGTCGAGAGTGTTTCAATTTTGTAGCAAAAGAAACTCTTTAATTCTCTTTCACATTAATAAAACCAAATCGTAGACATAAATTCGGGTGAAATTTATGAAATACTAGCGGCCCGCCCCGGCTTCGCCCGTGGTACTTGTCCACTATTTAATGGATGATATTATACATAAAAACCTTCCTCATGAGTTACTCTATCTATTAAAAAAAACCGCATCAAAATCCGTTGCGTAGTTTTAAAGATTTAAGCGTTCATATAGGGACATACAACATACAACATGACAGAAAAAGCGACTTTGTTTTATACTATGTAGTGATTACACATTTAAACAGTTCCAAAATATTGTGCAATGAAAGTAAAAGGGCCATTAAGGACAGAGCCATATGAATCTTGGCACGAGGGTCAGATAGTTCCGAGTGCAAGGGCTAGTTAGGAAATAGCCGGTCACCGTTGGCGCAGACCCAGCTACTAGAATTGAAGCAGATTATGGGAGACATAATTTGTAATATTCGTTTACCGAGTAGTGTAAATCAACCAAGCTGAGATTAACTTTGTTGATAATGTTATTCTGTTCTTACGAGCTGTTCTTTTTTAAAAGTATCAAATATTGATTGATAAATTCTTTGACAAAAATATTGGCATGAATTATGTACAGGTAAGTGTGCACAATTTCAGTAGCCTACGTTTACTGTCACGAAGAAACAACCAATAGCACTTAGATTGGAATAGAATCTTGTAAGACATTAATTTTCTATGTCAAAATTAATTTCAAATCTCAGTTGATGTAAGTGGCTCTGACTCTTAAGATATTTTCTAGGCTACACGTTACTTCTGCAGTGTAATATGTATGACCGACCGTAAAATGTCAGCAAAAATATTGTATGTTTTTACGGCGGTCAATACAATGGCAGTTTTTGCCGCACCGCGAGATTCGCTATGGGAACTGACATCTGTTGACATCGCAATGCCGGCCGGCGGGATGCTTCCTCACGCTTGTTTATAAACGCTCATATAAATTAAATTGGACTGCGGTTTTAATATCGGAAGAGCGGCTTTAACGCCAAACAATTTAACGTACCAGCCGATTTGGAAGCATTACCATATGCACATAAATTCACATGTAATTAACGACTTCAACGGGTTTTTAGAAATAAATTCAATTGGTTACTTAGTTACATCATAAAATTAAACGTATGTACATAACAAGAAAGAAATAAAATCACATACTGATTAGCAATGTTAATACGCAGAGCAATAATTGAAACAACGACGAGAGCGGACACAGAAGAAGCTGATGAATAATAATAAAACGAGCGATTATAACTCATCTTTAAAACTAATTACCCCTCGCATAATTTAAATCAGAGTAAAAACGAAGCTGACAGGTATAGTTTAAACATAATTACCGGCGCACTCGCGGACGCGACGTGATGAAATCTGTATGAAGCGTTCGAGACTCTAGCAGTAGAGACATAACGCGGCACAGGGGCTCAGCAAGGGCCTAGTATGGGGCCTGCGTGGTATCTAGTGTATAAAAGTCATAAATTAGACATACCTGACCGATGGAGCTTTTCTAATTTATGTTGTTCTTCAAGCGAGTGGCCGCATTTTTTCAATTATCTTGTGTGTTTATCAGGCCTGTTTCAGAGTTAACATAATGATTGATGAAATCGCTCCGAATTCGGAAGAAAGTATTATATACTAACTTTGAAAAAGTTACTGTATAAGTAGAATTGAACCTCACAAAGTCAAAATACAAGATGTAACGTTTCCTCAGTGTTACCAGTGTAATCTGTATTTAATTCCACACTTTACATTATAAGTATCAAACAACACACTTTGTCAATGATGTCCTCCCAGACGTATCCGTCGACGGCGAAGACATCATTGACAAGTGTGTTGTTTGATACTTATAATGTAAAGTGTGGAACTTACACTTGTCAATAACTAGTACTCAACAAGCTAGCTAGAAAAATATTAATCTGAAAATTATAACCGAAGCTGAAAATCATAATCAATATGCCTACGCAGAGATTTGTTTATGTTGTAAACATAACAGAAGCTCCCATTGACCGGAGTCCGTGCAGCGGCCGGGTAGCCGGGTATAAACAAGGCTCATTACGGCCCCGCGACGCATTAGATTCGTTCTGAGTACAGACGCGCATTCGTATGCAATTATGCGCGCGCGCAAAAACTAGTCGCGCATTAGAATGAGGCGCGGGGCTCCCGCCTCGGCGCGCCGGGGTTGCCAGCCTGCCCGGAGTTAAATCAGGACTGATGGAGAAATATAGCTCAAATATATAACTGACTTGAGCCACCTTCCAAGAGATATTTAACTTTTTGGCCGTCTCTTGATAACAAAGGTAAAAATCGATAAAACATAAACTTTTTTAAATTTTGTTTGATTCCAGTGTCTGCTAACCAGACTGTTATAGATAGTCACAGAACTCTATATATAAAAGACCGATGTACGTGAGATTAAGGAGTATTTCGCAATTATTGTAACTTTTTGGGAAAATAGAGAGAGAAGTGAAGAACCTTTTGAGAAGCTGTTACATGAAAATGGCTCTCCAATTTTTCGTTTATTCGCTTCAGTAATTTTTCAGCAAACCTGTCGAGCTTGATCCACCCAAGTTGCAGAGATTGCAATGGCAAATGGCAACACTTCCCCGCTCGGCAGCCAGGTCGCGGCTCGGCTCGCCCAATTTACAAATAAAACGCGGGGAACGTCCGGCCGCGCAAAAACTGCCCGCTCTCCCGCGCATATGAATGGGCGGCTTTTTGCGCGCCGATAAGATGACGCTCCGGGAATCACGGCGGGAACTCGCGAGATGTAAACAAACATGCCCGCTTTGGACTATGCCGCGCCTGCTAATTAATTAGTCTGGAGAATTATACTAAACGAGCGACGTGCACTAAAGGAAGGTGTTAACGTCGGTTTAAACGCCTTTTTTCTAGTTAGTTTAACTATATTTTTATCCGGGGCTGGCAAAGAAAATTTCTCTATCTCGAAAACCGTAGAAGTTATAAAGGTTTCGCCTTATGCTATCCATGATCGTCATCATTAAACACAGCAAAATCTGTTTTATACGACTAACAAAAAAAATGTAATAAAAAGTTATCATTTAAAAAGCATATTCGGAATCCGCACCAGGAAATCAGTGAGAGTTAATTATTTGTATTTCCTGACGATCAGTTAAATAAACAATTCGCTACAATGTTTCATAATTAGTCTTTTCTACATAATTAATGTTACATGTAAAATCTTAAGTGCGTTCGAATGTTTTTGTGAAGGAAATGAGCAGTTCATAACGTGATAAATCATGAGCTAGCGGCGAGCAGCGCCCGCACTGCGTCCAGACAGAAATAGACAAAAACTTGGAAATATACCGCGCTAGCATACCTCGGACCCGACTTGGAAAAACTCTGACGAACCCAGATTGACGTGCAAGCATGGACTCCACGTTAATTGATGTTAATCGCCGCTATAACAATGTAAGCTGATATAACGTTATACAATCAATTCAAGAGCTGCAAAAACTATTTTAAATAGACGGTGTGCCTATTATGCACTTAACACTTTCCTGTCCATCGTAGGCTGGTTTGATTTTATCTTTACAAGGAATCGCTAAGTACAGGCTGCAAATCATGTTCATCGTTTATCAACATATTCCACACAAAAAAATAAAACCAAACTATAGGTAATAATGCGTTTTTATAAAGTTCACTTACTTTTACCTGGTCATACCTTATTAGAAATATGATTAGTGAGTAAACATGTCCTATTGTAGTCCCCAATCGCAATAGATAAAAATATTTAAAAAAGACCATAACAGAAGTTTTACTCGAAACATTTATTTGTTTTATTTCCATGCGAGCCCCAGCAGCAGAGTAGCCCCTCTGTCCAGTCTGATTATGTAACGCGGTGATGTTGCGCGGGCTGCGCGGGCGCATGCGGGGCGGGTATCTGCGCGCGTCGCTAACAAACGCGGTTTACATAATGCCGCTGTAACGATGTCCTCGCCGTCGCACCACGCATCTGTCAGCGCCGACACTTACATTCATATCAGACGACGGGCGTTTTTCGTCTAACAGACGTATTATCAGTAGAGAGTCAAGAAGTATCAACTTTCTGTGTAATGTAGTCAGAAGTAGATTTAGCTTTAGAAAATATGAAATGAAGCAACTTCAGTAAAGGTCTCATTATGATCAAGATGGATGATTCCCAATTACAAGCATGGTGTGAATTATGCCAGGAAAACCGAACAACTAAGCTGTGTCTACCTACATAATTAGTCTAATATTATCCTTATTGCCTGACGACCAGCGATATAACGGTTAAGTAGCCGATTAGCCAAATTACTAATAGTTACAACCTATTTGTGAAAACCTTCACAATTAATTAATTTAAAACCCAATTCTCCGTGATGTTTCGAGTTCCGTCATTATTCGCGGCAGTGCCGGGGCGCGAGATTAAACCAAACTTATTGTTTGCGCGATCATAAGCGCAAATCAGTATAAATTGCGCAGTTATCAGATATCACCGTAATTGTTTTGCGGCCGGACGCGGCTCCACCGTGGGCGGGAAACTGACATACATACACTGCCTTTTGAGGATTAAAAGGAGCAGTAAACTGTGGTAGATACGTTGCGGTCATAAGTACGTACATATTTGAGTAGTTATGGTGCTGTTGCGATTCAGACACCCATGACACAATTATAGAGTATGACTAAACGATTATAATGATGTATTATTGCTTAAATAAATGATCACGGATACTTATGTACATTTTGTTCTATTTATTTTCATTTAAAGCGAGCATATAGCTGGTGATAAGCAAAACCAAATGCATAATTCGAAATTGATCATGTATTCCACTACTGCTTTATTACTTTTTATGCTATGGGTAAGATGGAAAATATATTGATGCGTTCTCTTCAACTCAAACTGGAGAGTTTCAGTTTATGATAAGCATCGAAGGACATCTTTTATAATTCGCAAACAATAACTAATTCCCCACAATGCCTGCGTGAAAGGACTGCTACCTGCAATCGGCTAACTAGTCGATACAATCAGCCCCGCATTTCACCGTAATGTGAAAGCTTCGGAGTTATCTACTTGCATTCAGATTCTGTATCTGGGCATCACGGAGTAACAAAAGGCAGCAAATCACGAGGGTGTGTGAATCAGATCATTACCGCGGTTTAATTTTAATGGAATATTTTTATAATGCCGCGTCAGAGCGCGGTCGTGACCGGCGCATGCGCATCGCGATCCCGTAGGGCTGCCAGGATAACCGGCTATAATTTATTCTGTAAAGTCTAGTCAATAGAAAACATGATTATTGGACAGCATTAAAAAGTTTTGGGGACAGGAAGAGATAATCAAAAAAAGCTATTAAGCATCGGAACACATACACATAATGAGCTAAATAAGGTACTGCATGTTTATAAACCTATATATTTTGTAATATTTTTCAATCAAATTATTGTTTCAAAAGCAAAGTCAAAGCCATGAATTACAGTGAAATTATTTTACACATCAACCATCGTTTAGGTAAGCCTGCCAGGGTCCATCACTTTTGGCGCTACAATTCTTTGGAGTTCAGTCTGGGGGATCAAAATGCTCCTACATATGGACCCTTGATTGCTGGAGCGTAATATCCTCATATTGGACAAAATTCCTTAATCTCCTACGCAGCAGCCCTGCGCAAGCGCTTGGTCCAGACTGGCGCGGGAACGGGGGGCATAACTCCGATCATATTGCCGATACTCCGACTGACTTATTGATTCCCGCTTCAATTAGGCGCTGCGCGGGGGCCTAACCTCCGAGAGGGTTAGGTCTTGAGACCTTGGGATTTCAACTAGGTTCGGGTTTAATAACTAATGTTTCCGGATTTAAAGCATAGTCACTCAACTTAAAAAATGATTGCACATCAAGATAGTTAATTGAAACGCTGTGCTCAACCCATCTCTGTATCGGAAACATGGAGGCCTTTGCCCTGCAGTGGGACGTTAATAGGCTGATACTTAACTTTACTTTGCTCAAAGCTTTGCTTATTACATTACTGATCACAAACTGATTGAAGAGGGTCATCATTGCTTACATACAAAGTACATGTAATAATAAATAGGTGAGTATTATTCAAACAAATATTCAAATGTCATGATCTCTGACTCACTTTATTATGTCCGAGATATAAAATATATGTAGAAATCATGACCTTTGACTGTTGTGACCGTTGCCCAGTGCCCTTGGCAGGGCGTTTGGGCGAGGCGGTACCGTTAGGGCTCAATAGGGCGTGACGTGCGCGCGCGCAGCTCGGCCGTGAACCCGCGCCCTGTGCCCCACTGGCCTGAGACTACACACTCTACACACCGGGCCAAGGAAGGTTTTATTTAATAAGTGCTAAGTAAAAGCATACTGCAGCTATCTCTCCGTTCAACTATCCTCGTACCTAATAAATGGTAAATATTGTAAACATTGGTGTATCCCTACATAATCAGGATTCCAAAGTCAGTGAGACATTGAAGCGTTGTTTTATATCACGATAGTAGAAAGCGATGTGCGCAATACTCTGTCGATGTATATGTATCCTCGTTATTTATTTTGAATCCAAGAGCATTAAAACTACTAATATGTTTAAAAGAAGTAGGTACAAGACTGATATAAAACAGAGTATCCTTGACAGGATAAGATGACAGTGTAAATTATCGAGTTGATTAATATCCATGAGTGTGAGGAGAGCAAAGAAGTTAAAAAGTAAATGTCAAGAAGTTCAAAAGTATTTAAGTTATGAAATACATCCCTTGACTAGTCGTATTAAAAGTGAACAGCTACTCGAAATTGCTAAAAACAGGTTAAACTGCATAAGCATCGATTCGAAACTGTTCATTTCTTTAGCAGATAAATACCGACGCGACACGACTGAGCAACCTATTACTCTTTCTTTAATATGTAAACATGATGTCTGCGAAATAAATTGCGATACAAATGCCACCGGAGCGTGTCCCGGCCCGTTATGTCGGCTGCGCGCACGCATCAACTAGTGTCCTTTGGCCTACCCCTGTGACATTTAGCACCAGCTGCCTGTCGCCACTGCGATTATCACCCTTACACCGTCCGCTTTAGGTCTACATTGACAGACGGCTAGAACAATGGCAAATGTTGTGATCGAACCAGAAAAGATAGTGCGATAACTTGATTAATGAACCGTTCGATTAGTGCAACATTTTTAGCCTTCCGACCTGCTTAGAATTCTGAAGCAGACGGAGGGATGGCGTCGTCGCATTGCCTAGGTGGCTAATAAATATCTCATTATTTGATTAAAAACATGACCTTCCAATGTCACATAATGAACGGTCATTTGTTTTAAGTCTTATTGTTTTATAAGGTTGGGTTAATCCACTGAGAAACTTAATTTCATTTGTATCGAGTTGATTGCTTTTTTCTGTACGTTATTTACTATTCAATTAAAAGCAGTCCGCTTTTATATGCTTGGGCCAGCATACACGTCATTGACACCTGAATAAAATTACAACAACAAGATAAAATATGGTAAGATCATTAACTATTTAATAGACAAACTGACCGAGTTTTTTATTTTTTATTTAATGTTCTAGCGAACGAACAAAAGGGTCACCTGATGGTAAGTTATTACCGCTGCCCATGGACATCAACAACCGCAAAAGCAAAAAAAAACTTAAAACCTTACGCACCAGCAGAAACATAGCACCATAGTTACGAAGTGCTATGTTTGTCATACACATAAGTGTTATGACTTGAACACATATTGATCATATCTAACGAAAGGAACTCAAGTGCAACTAATTTGTATCAACCATGGACCAAAAAATAAGACCACATAGTATAAATAACGACAAAACAGTCGTCTCAAAACACATAACATCAGTCAAATCACAAATTGTGTGGTAAGTCAAAGGTGAATAGATTAAAATACAGCAGTAAAATTTCTTTCATTTGTAATAAATTCACGGTAGCCGGCCCTGCCGTGCCGTCACCGTCGTGTCGTTATCAGTTGACACGTGATAAGCTAATTAATCATATTGTTTGATTAACAGCTGATTACAGCGTTACGTCTGATGTTTTAATTAGTCAATCATCGCGCAATAAGCTTCAATTGATGTCGCCCGATGCTCCAGCCCGGCGGTAATTTATTAAACACGGTTGTATAATTTTTGGTGTTCATCTATTTTATATCTATTACTTAAGTGTTTTATCTTATCATGTAATCATCTATTGACAAAATAACCACAAGCAATAATACTCTTCACGTTAGATAAGGCAACTACATTAATTGTCGTTTAGATCTATTTTTACAGGTTTTATTATAGAAATATAATAACAATTAAAACTTTCGAATCCTCATCATTTCTCGACCAATGGAAAAATGGCCAAGGCAGCTAATAATATGATAACGAACAATAAAGGATAGGCTTTCCTAGCTGTTGAAAAAGAAAATAAATTCGATCAAGTTTTTATGTTGTTCATTAAAAAGGAGGTCAAACGGTCATATCCTCGAAGAAAGCCAACGTTAATAATAGACCATCAAACCGAAGCTAAATAATATCAGTAGTATTCGTGTTAGCGGTGCTAGCCGGCGCGGGCGCAGCAAAAACGTCGAACGACCGCCAATTACAGTAGCAACTAGTTTTTAAGTCGCGAGAACTTTCTTCTATCTCCATATTCATTACAAAGAAAGGGTGAAATTATACGCGCGCCATGAATATGCTAACAGCTGCGTGGTAAATGCTAAAGTTGAATAACACTGCGCGGCCGCGGCCAGTCGCGAGCGAGGCGGTGAGAGAGCGATCACTTGTGGAGCGAGCGGAAGCGATGAGCGGAGCGGAGCGACAATTCTGAACTTGGAACATTGTGTAGACTTAAAACAGGTCTAGAATACTTAAAATTTAGCAGTTATTATTGTTAGTTCACATATCTTTGAATGATAAATATGAAAACATTGTGTATATTTGAATACAAGTGGCCATCCGCGATTTCGTCCCCGTGGATTTCGGTTTCCGGACATAGTGTTATATTATACCTTAAAGCCTTCCTTGACAAATGGACTAACATTATTATCAGAGTCATCAGCCTATCGCAGTCCACTGCTGGACAAAGCCTCTCCTAGGGCTCTCCATTCAGCCCGATCCTCGGCGATTAAATCTACTTCTATCCAAAACAAAAACATTTTTTCTATTCCAATTAGTAGCTCCTGAGATTAGCGCGTTTAAACAAGCAAACTCTTCAGCTTTATTAAATAAGTAGGTAAATAAGTAGGTAGGTAGGCAGGTATAGATGTATTCAAATCAGACACGATAATCTTTAAAGTTTTCTAATTAAAATATTTCTTACTTGACATCTCGAAAACAAATGGGCCTTCACTATACTAATTAACATGACTTTCTACAGTAGTTTCCCTTAACGCATTTGCATAAGTTATTTATATTTGTATTAATTAGAAGTTGAACTATCGTTTCCATCCACATCGTTCGCTGGCTGGTTGCGTGCGCGCCGTCGTACCGCTTGACGGACGGCGTTCACCGAACTGCCGCGCGCTCGTCATTCCGCGGAGAAAGCTTTGCATATCACCATTGATACTCGTCTTTTTGCCACGACTGCGCACGCTAGGTGGACGGGTTCTAGCTTGAACTAAGATTTGATCATAAGTGTAGAAACACACTAAGCGGAAAAGTCGCGACCGAAGTTCAGCCGATGTTCATTTTCTTTACAATATTACGCGACGTAATTTCGACATGGTGTGTCATCCTCCATTCAAAACACATTATATGTATGAGTAGTCTAGCCGAACTTCGGTCTCGCAATTTCATTCTGGTGTGTGTCTACACTAAGAATTATGTGATATAGGTACACACGCACTGCTATTATTTCAAATATATTTGCATTATTTATAATCGTTGAACGCTATTCACACATCACTAACATGTCTGAATTCAAGCATGGCGTGTACTATGGACATTGGAAACATAAAAGTGTTTTTAATGCAAGCTAATTGTGCTCAGCAAGTTCAAGACTATTATGTCTAATAAGATATGTTCGTTCGTTCAGACATATGAATGTTTGTGCTGCGCAAAAATTAAGGTTTAATCATTTACCTTTCATTGACTTTTTCTGTACACTCCTAAATTGATGAAATCTAGGTACTTACCTACCTACTTTCAATAATAATAACGTAGTATTATAAATAGTGCTAAAGATAATGCTCTCAATTGTAGCAACAATAAGAAACTTTAAATTCAGAGCAAAATGCATAAGAATGCTGTTTCCAAAGCTAAAGTTTAATTCGCAAGTTATCCTATAAAATCCTCTGCGACATTTAAGTCTAACAGGGCGGAATGTGCAAAGTTGGAGCGCGAGGCACCTTCCCGCGAGCTGCGCTACGACCCGTACTGATTGTTAGAACTACCCGGTTCTAGTGCGGCGATCAATTGCCTCACAAACAGAGCAAGAGGTAACCTCCATTAATATTAAAAGATCTGGCCGCGTTTGGCTTCTTAAGAGGCGTTTAAATTGAAAGAAAGAGCAGCAGCGCAACTGTGCAAAGAAAAGTCACGTTAATCTGATTTCATTATTCTAAGCATTTGTAGTTTTCATAAGAAAAACATAAATGAAAAAAGTTGTATTTTGCTCTTCATTGTCATCATCATATTCATCATCATCATCATCAGCCTATCGCAGTCCACTGCAGGACATGGGCCTCTCCTAGGGCTCTCCACTCAGCCCGACCCTCGGCGACTTTTGCTCGTATTTTTCTATTATCAGTAGTTTAGCGCCCAAAAACGATTCGTAGAAAATTACTTACCTACATTAAAATATGCAGTACCTACATTATTGTATGTATGTGTGTAAATGTACTCGTACAGAAAGTGATGAAAGGTGAAAGATATCAACTACAGCGTAAATGATTTATCAACATGAACGGTACGCCATGTTTCGAAAGTAGACATTAGAAGATGTTTTATTGCAAATTTAAGTTCCGAATGGACTTGTGCGGTAGTTGCCGGGAGTCGTACGCCATCGCTAACGACATACACGCTGCACCTTTAACAAACTTCTATTGTATTTGCCGACGAGCCGCGGCGGGGGTCATGGGGAGAGGGGGGGGGGGAGTAATGATACATTCGCAGGCCGAAGTGAGGTGCGAGGTAATAATGAGTTATGTACGTGATCCAATTATTTGGGGCGCGCTCATTACGCGCTAAGTGTGAAATATGGCCGGGTTTATTACTATAGCTGACTTGTGGGGGCGCGGGAGGGCCCTGGCTTGGGCCATGGGAGGGGGAGGGGGGGTCATCTGCAGCGCTGCAACTGTGTGCCGCTAAATCATAATAATGTAAGGTGCCCGGCGAACTTGGTCAATTTTTACGTGATATAGAAGCGAGGAACGTTGTCAACGTAAATAGATAGTAGTATTTACAACTTATCGGTGTTCTTGGAGAGCCATTAAACAGGTTCTTAGGATAAATTCTACCTTTACTGCGAAACGAATGGCCGAGAAGATGTAGGTCAGTAGGAAACAAACAGATGATTAAGTTGTAGAGTAAAATTATTTACTTCACTGTTGGTCGTAATACTTAGTCACTGTTGTCAGTGATCAGTTGTTCAAGTAAACAAAGAAAAAACCAAATAGGTACCTCTATAAATCGTGACAGTATTAGGTTTCAATAACTTATTCAAATCCAGCTACTGTTGCAAATCTTATCAACCAAGTTTGTGTTGATGATAAATTATGTTTATATGTATACAACCAAGTAAGTAAAATGTTTTAATTAACATTATTAAATCGACCACATAAATCATTGATACGCAATAAATCATGGTTTACTAGTAATGGATTCTTTGTTAGGGTTCCGTAGCCAAAATGGCAAAAAAACGGAACCCTTATAGATTCGTCATGTCTGTCTGTCTGTCTGTCTGTCTGTCCGCCAGTCTGTCACAGCCACTTTTTTCCGAAACTATAAGTACTATACTGTTGAAAATTTGTGAGTGGATGTATTCTGTGAACCGCAACAAGGTTTTCACACGAAAATAGAAAAAAAATAAAAAAAGTGGGGGGTCCCCATAGTCAGAACTGAAACTCGAATTTTTTTTTTTCATTGAACATATACGTGTGGGGTATCTATGGATAGGTCTTTAAAAATTATATTAAGCTTTCTAATATCACTTTTTTCTAAAGTGAATACTTTGCGTGACAGACCCTTTCAAAGTGGAAAAAAGTGTGTACCCCCCCTCTAACTTCTAAAATAAGAGGATGATAAAACTGAAATAATTATATAATGTACATAACCATAAAAACTACCAACGAAAATTAGTTCGAACGAAATCTATTCAGTAGTTTTTTTAATACGTCAAAAATAGAATTTGTACGGAACCCTCAGTGCGGGAGTCCGACTCGCACTTGGCCAATTTTTTTTCTTTATTATCAATCTAATTAAGCTGGTAAACGGCATGTTGCGGTGAGCAGTCACTGAGTGCACGTCGGTAAAGAAGCACAGCACAGCACAATGGCCGTAACTGATGGATTTATTCAGCAATTATGAAGCGATACAAATTGCTTATGAAAATTATGACTTTTAGCCTTAAGCTTTATTTAGATAATAGTAATATAAGTGTTGTGAACACATCACACCGCTTGTGTCTGTTTTTAAATGGATGACAGAGCAGTTCTTATCACTCGTATTGTTGTTCTAACACAAACCAAACATAAGCAATGAGCAGTTGAACAATTGTTATTATAATATACGTTTAATGCTATCAATAAACTTAGTGGTATTGTAGAACTTTAGTTTTAAATTAAAAGCTTTTAATGTCCAAAATATTTTATTCCTAGCCAAAGTAAAAGTCAATTACATTTTATTTACAATATGTAGATAAAATATACCTAATAGAATTGCAAACGGACCTGTTAGTAATGCGATGTACCCGTAGTTGCTTAGATGTTCACCCTTTAATATTCGTAACATGAGAACCAAACAAAAGACTCATTGTTTAATGCGTCATGTTGTGTCAGTTGTTGTTTAAAACTTCACACTTTGTGTTCATGAACTTTTAAAGTTTAATATTAATATTTCATTTCAACAGACTTTCACAAATGATGATCACTTTCACTTCACATTCTAGTTGTGGCACGTTAATACGTAATGCTAAAAGTCAGATAATTACCCACTTTTAGCATTTAGTTCACAGTTGGTCTTTCCTTTTAAGTTGCTTGGCAAAAACAAGGTAAAAGCATGCTTCCCGCCGGATTATCACAATATTGTATTTCATTTCACTTTAAATTGTAGGCATATTTTTTTAAACACAGTCCTAAATGAACTTTAGAAATAAGTTATATTTACACCCATTTTCTTGAGTTATTTGAAGCTTCGTTTTTGACATGATAATCAGGCGTATTGACATGGCGCCGGCCTTTCGGCTGGCATTTCAAAACAACAGTTTTTCATCTTTTAAGCCGACTTCAATCAGATAATTACTATCCTCATAACAAGACTTCGTAGTTACCACAATAAATGCCAATGCCATCTTAGCATTTAAACATTTTCAAAATGTGACAAAAAAGTTGACACCCTGTAACTTCATTGTAAGCTTCGTTCGCACGCTGAAGTGGAGTTGGTAATAACCGATGATGGTGAAATTGATTGCTGAACTTAGTAAATATCGAATCCAACCAAGCAATAGATAAAACGGAATCTGAAGGAGGTAGGTATTTAGTCTGTTACAATCTGTTTCTAAAGTGATTTAAACCCTAATCATAATCAATGCATAAAATTACGCCACTCGTTCCTCAATAGCAGCCAAATGAAGAACCAATGCGTTAGTGTATACCTAGAAACTTTAATAAAACAAAACAGGCATGTATCAAATGAGTTCCGATGATCGGACACAACACGCAATAATTTGGACGGCGAAGTCCCGCACGTAAGTCAAAAGTTATGAGACAATTCCTCTCAGGCTGTTCCTAGGTGTGGGCCCAACTCTGGGCTAGAGTTATTCCATTAATTAAAGCGGGTCCCGCGACACCGCCCCCGCGCCCCGCCGACCGCCCCCTCCCCTGCCCACCCCCTGAAACAAAGCAAGCAATAAGAGACCAGGGCTGTCATTAAATCTCACAATCGAGCTGGAATGCGGATTTATGGAAAGAGTTCCGCGCGTTTCGCGTGATTGGTGAGCGGGGTGCTGCAGTAGTTAGCGCGGGTAACAAGAACATTGTAACGACAAGTCCACGTGAGATTAGGGGAGGATACATGATATGTATGTTATTTGTCACCGGTTTATGGTATTTGAATTTTATTGACTTAAAGCCAATATCAGATTCTGCTATGAAGTTTCTCATTAAGATCCTGTTTGCAAGGGGTGAACTCAGGTTTTTCTATTTACGCATTTACCAATGCTTGACTGAGGAGGTTTCAACTCTTGCCGTTACAGAATAGGTCAGAAACATTAAATAGAAATTTCCATGCCATGCACTTTTGACATCATTAGACTGCACTATTGCAACGTTGCCTATGTATTTCGTCCTTAATGGCAAAAAGGGTCCTTTAACCATGAATAAACTGAAACGATAATTATGATTTCAGCACTTGCGAATAACCACGCCAGCCCTGGACAATATTGTCTGGCGGGGGGCGGCCGGGCGCACGCTCATAGAATAAAACATTATTCATAAATAGGATATTACGGCAGGTGGCGCCCCCGCCCCCGCCCCCGCCCCAGCCAGCGCCCCCGCCCGCCCTGCACCTACTGCAGCCTGCAATGAGATTTTAAATTTAAACTCGCTGCAAGAATCGCGAACACATTGGCAGTACATTCAATTTGTGTGAACATACTGCAGGGAACTCAGTCAATGATCGAGGACGCGTTAGTGGAGAGGTCTTTACGTAAGCGAAAATCAGCAGGGCAACAGAAGAATGTACAACTGCTTGTAAATTGAAAGCAAACAAGTTCAGAGTCGCTAAGAAGAGTATTAAAATTCTGTGTTTTCTTGTCAATGTGAACTGGAGATCCCCATTAATGAATACTCCTAGTAACTGAAAATGATATTGACACTCGTGTGAAAAACATAGAAAATAAGTCACTTTGACTGATGCTGGAATTTGTAAAATCTGCATCTGGAAATAAAACAATTTTGAACGTTAAGAATTCAACGAATGAATCGTCTTTCTTTTGGGATGCATCGAAATAACGAATGAGCTTTAATATTTTTAAAACACTGCGACGTAACGCAAGTCTCACCGGCGCTATCTCTAACCTTAAGTGATGATTTACAGTCGACGATGTATCTCCAATGTGCACATTTATTACTCGAAACAACGCAGCCAGAGCACGGATTTATTTATGTCTGCTCTGCTAATAATACTGTACATAGGAAAGCTTTATACTATGCACCCGTTATTGATGATTTTTGGTTTTGATATTATATAAATGGAGTTCATTTAATTTGATATCGGAAATGTATACTAAAAGTAGTGAAAGAAAACACCGCAGTTTCCTTAAAACCGGGGCTTTTTCATGAATAGCGTGTCACAATATTGTTACGAACGAGCCGGAACCATCGAGACATCGCGACATAAAGTCGAATGTTCGAGACTAATCTACATCTATATTGTGACGGACAGACGCGATCCTCGCCGAGAGTATTCGCGAAGTCAGTACAAACCCCGCGCGCGCCATTTACAACCTTATAACAACGCAATAAGGTCAACGACCGAGTCACCGCAGACGCGGCGCGAGCGCGTCGCAGGTAGAAAAAAGGGCCGCGGAAGCGCACGACGCTTCTAGATACACCGCGTGTTATCGAGAGGGCTATTGTTCGCGCGCGAGTACTTTCTCGGGGCGGCCGAATTATCTAGTATCGCTTTGCCGGCGATATAAATACGGCTCAAGTAGGGAGTAAGTTCAAGTTCAATCTGAGCTTTCGGAGTGATAAGTGCGAACAAGTGATTACGAGTGACTATACCTGCGACCTAAGCGATACCTACGGACTACGAAGAACCCTGTGAACATAGTGTTTAGTGCGATTGAGTGTACGACCTAGGCGACCTACGGACTTCGATTTTCTGTGTGATTTGGCTACGGTGATTGTGTTGTGACTTGTGATTGTGTTGTGACTTGTGATTGTGTTGTGACTTGTGATTGTGGTGTGACTTGTGATTGTGTTGTGACTTGTTTATCGTCGAATAAATTCTTCTATCAAGTCAACGGTTTTTAATCCAAATCCCGATCCCCACGTTCGTAACATTTGGTGTCAGAAGTGGGATTTGGAAATGCCAGTGACTCCGAGGGAAGAAACTACCGGCGTCAGAACAAGGGCACAACAGGCTGCGGAGGCCACGGCAACTGCTCGTCAGGGAACTTCAAGTGACCATCGGGAGATGCCGATCGGCTTCACCAACCAAGCCACGTTCGCCGATCAGGCCTCACCGTCATCTCAAGAGCTGTCAGCATCGGATCTAAATACATTAACGCAGATGCTAGATTTAATGCTCCAGAAACAGGACAAAATGCTTGAGGACATGGAAGAACATCAAAATTTGCTCGGGAAACAAGACAAAATGCAGGAAGAAAGTCAAGAGAAGATGCAAATGATGACTGATATGCTTCAGGACCAGAAGAAAATGCAAAGGAAACAGGACAACATGCTTGAAGAACACCCCCAAACGGAACAAAAAGTACTCTTCGGCGTAGATTCAGTGCGTGATATGGTGCAAGACCTTCGGAAAATCATGGACCAGGTAGAAGAGAGGGTCACTAATGTGGTGGCCAACCTGCACAGCTTAAGGGCAGAAGTCGCTGAGCTACGCAAGAAGGTACTGCGATTGGAAACTGCAGGACCTGCTGTGGCGAGTGTCTTTATCAACCAGGCACTTTGGGTAAAAGTACCATCTTACGACGGCACCACTTCTTGGACCGCCTACCGTCGGCAATTTGAAACCGTTGCCAGTGCCAACAGGTGGTCGGATGAACAGAGCCTGGCAGCTCTTGCTGCTGCTCTTCGTGGAGAGGCTCTTTCAGTTCTGGAAGCGCTACCATCAACGGGGAGCACATTTAAAGATTTGATGGAGGCACTCGAAGTACGCTATGGAGAACAGCATCTGGAGCATGTCTTTCGTGCCCAATTACGGGAAAGGTGTCAACGCTCGGGTGAAGGTCTGCAGCAGTGGGCCTTAGAGATTGAAAAGATCGGTCGCAAGGCATACCCATCTGCTGAAAAGAAAATGGTGGACTCCATCATACTGCAATCGTTCATTGATGGAATAAGGGACATGGAAGTAAGGGCTGCTGTAGGGTTGGGACACCATGCTTCTCTGAAGGAAGCCCTAGCTCATGCCCTTGAGGTTGAAGTTGCGCGGCGTGATATTGGACCGGTGAACAGGGTACGAGAAGTGTTTGAGGAAGTGCAACAGACGAAGACGTCTTATCCGCCGAAAAAGAAGAGAATTGGTCCCATGTGCTACAGATGTGGAGAAAGGGGACATTTGCAGTTGAGCTGTCCCAACAAGGAGCAGCAAGCATCTAAACTTGCTGATTTGATTATGAGCAAGATAGATGAACACCTTCGTCGACTTAAGGAAATGTCAAGGAATCTAGAGACTACAGCTTCTAAAAGGAGTCAGGGAAACGAGAGAGAAACAGCCAGGGCTAAGGGTCTGGTGCTGACTGGAACGGACAAAGCCCGGAAAAAGATCGTCTCCCTGGCGAACGACAGGCGTGCTGACACTTTCTCATGGAGACGCCCGCAGGAATGGAAGTGCTGCCTCAAACAGGAGACAAAAGAAGATGTTGTACGACTGATGAGGACAAGCCCTCCGAGAACCTGGGAAGCTGCAGTGGAAGGTCCATCTACCAGGAGGCTAGGACACCTTCAACGTTATAACGTCGGTGCACCATGGAGAACAAATACCAGTGGCTTTGAGGAAGACAAGATGGGAAGGTCCCTACAAGGTGGTTCACATAGACCGTCTGGCGCGTTATCACGGCAATAATGAAGATGCTCGGGACGAGCATATCTAAGAGGAGGGCAGTGTTACGAACGAGCCGGAACCATCGAGACATCGCGACATAAAGTCGAATGTTCGAGACTAATCTACATCTATATTGTGACGGACAGACGCGATCCGCGCCGAGAGTATTCGCGAAGTCAGTACAAACCCCGCGCGCGCCATTTACAACCTTATAACAACGCAATAAGGTCAACGACCGAGTCACCGCAGACGCGGCGCGAGCGCGTCGCAGGTAGAAAAAAGGGCCGCGGAAGCGCACGACGCTTCTAGATACACCGCGTGTTATCGAGAGGGCTATTGTTCGCGCGCGAGTACTTTCTCGGGGCGGCCGAATTATCTAGTATCGCTTTGCCGGCGATATAAATACGGCTCAAGTAGGGAGTAAGTTCAAGTTCAATCTGAGCTTTCGGAGTGATAAGTGCGAACAAGTGATTACGAGTGACTATACCTGCGACCTAAGCGATACCTACGGACTACGAAGAACCCTGTGAACATAGTGTTTAGTGCGATTGAGTGTACGACCTAGGCGACCTACGGACTTCGATTTTCTGTGTGATTTGGCTACGGTGATTGTGTTGTGACTTGTGATTGTGTTGTGACTTGTGATTGTGTTGTGACTTGTGATTGTGGTGTGACTTGTGATTGTGTTGTGACTTGTTTATCGTCGAATAAATTCTTCTATCAAGTCAACGGTTTTTAATCCAAATCCCGATCCCCACGTTCGTAACAATATCATAAAGGAGATCCAAGTAAGATAACAATAATCACTGAAAAATATCTTTAAACGTAAGCTCCTGAATACAATTTCAATTGGAGATCTGATGAAGGAGAATTAGATACCTTTTTGTATACCTAACCTCATGGCATTCATGCTCTGCTAATTTTATCTTTTCTGCCTATATATGTATATTCAACTGTCTAAGTAAATTGTGCCTGCTCTTAAGAAAATCCCATTATCCGATGAGTGTCGCTTCATTTCGTAATCAATACACACAATGTAAATGCTGAATCGAATCACTATTTGATGCGAATGCGCGTCGACTCGTAATGCCGCATTAATGGCCGCGTTTAAACGACAGCAATATTAAAGATAATATTTATAGAGAGACAGGTTCATAAATTCTTAGAAATTTGAATTACCTATTCAGTTTTTGCGAGCGTTTGCGACACGTTGCATTCTCTGCGTCGAATGCTGTGTTGATTTTTTCCAGTTTATCGTTATAACTCGAGTTACTTGTATAATTACCTGGATAATGCCTAATAGGCACTAGTTTAGATGCTGGCTAGGTAATACTTTGCAGATCTAGTCTGCGATCTAGTCAAAAAACTGGCGGGAGACAGGAAAAGCTCAATAGATATCGGCGTCTCTATAATAACTGATATGAAGAAAGCTGTTGAAATAATAAGTAATTAGAAATGTAATTTCAAACTAGTTCACAGCCATGTCGGCAAACGTTTCACATCAGGAATACTTAGTTGAAGAATCTTACAACAAAGTAGTAAGTGGATATTTAATGTCACAATCAGATGTCCTTACATACCTATGTACCGGTAAACCTCTATTCCAAAAAGGTGTTTTCACTTAAGAATATTTAAAAGTTTTATTAACTGTTCTCTTTTGTTATCAAATTGATGATGAATTAGGTATCATTTATTCTTACCACCTTTCATAGTCATAAAATATAGTTTTTCAGCTGTATCTTGAGAGAACGATTTCCCTTAGGTCTGCAAAATATGCGCACGCACTTTCCCATGATATTTCAATTTTCGCAACCAAAAAGGATCTGTTAGCAAAAAACCGCTATGCAAAACGTGCGTTTCGCGCTGCAATAAATCAGAATCGATACAATTTGTCGACACGTACGTACGGCCCACTCGCGCATTCATTAGCGGCGGGGGGACCCTCCCCTGCCGCGTTTAAGGGCAACTGTGCCGTGGGAAACGCCGTGGGACCGACCACCACATACCGACTACGGGGCGACCGACCACGCGACCACTCGCGTTGGCAACCACTTACACATACATTGCAGGTTTCAACCAAGACCATAACACACAACTCTACCAAAAGCAGCAATGCTCGAGGGCGATGGAAATGAGTCGCACGCGCACGTAGTCGTTCCATTAAGCGTATGTCATTGTGAATTTTTAAGATTCATACTGACGGAGTGGCGTGACACGTATGAGGACATTAATATTCATACGCGAGAAGTATGCTTAGACCAATGCGTTAAACGAATACGAGTAAAAACATAGAACATCTGCGGAGTTTAGCTTAATTGCATTAACCGTAGCCATGACATTGTTTGATTCTTTCAAGCATGAATTTGTACCAATTAGAACAACATTTAATTTTGACTGACAACTGTGGAAAATCATGAGTCAAAAAACGTACTTTGAATGTTCTTATGTTCAGGTTCCAATTACTTTTGTTTGTTGTGTACCAGCAGTGGACTGCAACAGGCTAACGATGGAAAAGGCTGAATTAATGGATCTAAAAGGATGGAAAGGATGGATTCGGTAATGAATTTCGAAAGGACTACTGATAATGATAATGCTGAATTTCTGAATGCGTATTTCTAGGACGATAAACTAAACGTTAATTAAAGATCATCCCAGTGAATGATATAACGAAAACTAGAAAACTGCCCCACTTACACCATAACAAATAATTAAGAAGGAACAAATTATGAAGAAGATATGTTTGTCTATCGTTTTCTAGATCTCGATATGCTATGCCCAGATTGTGTTTACCAAATCACTAAGAAAGTGGCAATGAACAGACTTATATTCAACAGTAGATGAAGCTAGTTTAATGTAATGGCTACTCAACAAAGGCCGGGGCGCGCAAACAGCCCGCAACAAGTCTGTAACAAAGTTACGCCAGCGTTTGGCACAGGCCGTGTCATTAATCTTGTTTAACTCGCATTTTATCGATGTTCAATCAATCAATCTTTCGAAACGATGATCGACTTCTATGACTATCATATTGAGTAGTGTTTTATTGTAATTACAGTATTTTTATGCACTACTGAACGTTGCTACATCGGTCGGAATTGACTTAGAGGTTCGAATTATATTAATAGATAATCAGTTTGCAATTTCAAATACATTTACTGCTCTTGGCGATAAATTGACTCTATTTGAGAAACTTGGGTCATGATAGACTATAAAAACAATAGAAATTTGCCAACAAATGCCATTTAATGAATTATGACTTGTTCTACTTTCACCCAAGAGATAGTGACTGCATCAATAAATAGCCATCGCAATTTATCTTTTCTAATCAATTCTATAGAAAAATGTATTGATTCAGATAATAGAGAATCATATTAAGTGAAACGGAAACCAAGTCGTTTAATAAGTTGTGCGAGCATAACTCAGCCGAGGCGACATCCGCGAGGCTCCCATAAATATGTTTTTGCAGACGCACATGGGCAATTCCTAGCAGGAAGCTTCGTTATGTTTTATATGCTCGAATACCTAGAACTACTTAGTAGGCTAACTTAAGGAAAAGATAGCCTGAAATCGAAAACGATACATTAAACGGCCCAGTAATCTACTTAGTGTTGGAAAAGTATCGGCTTACCAACCACAAAAGTTAGTTAGAAACTTTATTTTATAAAAAGTTAGCCTTAAAAATCCCTAATAATATTATAAATGCGAAAGTAACTATGCTTGTCTCTCTGTCTGTTTTGTTGAAATTGAGAAAGAACAAAGGCTACCTTTATTTATTTATTGCGATAAAAAGGGATCTGAAGTCCACGCGTACGAAGTCGCGGGCGGCCGCTAATACCCCAAATTGCTGTAAGAAGTACAAGATTTATCTAACCAGCTGAATTTTCCAAACTAAATAGATAGAATAACTGAAACGATAGACGCGAAAACACATTTTCCTCCACATTTCAATTTCTAAGACTGTCATCACCGGAAGACTTCTCTCTAGTGCATATCGTAACAGCCCTAAGCGACAACAGTCAACCTCACGGCGACTGTCGCGGATTGTTGCGCGTCAATAGCCCCGCATTCTGACCGACTATTAACATATTGATCAGCGAGATGGCACCGGCGGGATGTGCCAGCGGCGACATGCTGCGATGATGAACTTTTCTTAGAATAGCCTATTCAATATGGCTTTTATTTTTAATTACCGGGGATGCTAATGGTAAATGAATACTCGTACAAAAACAGAGGAATTTGGTAACACAACAACAGTGTTTTTATAACTTTAAACTTTCGCGTTGCATTATAATTATTTAACATTACAACGGGATGGAGTTACATGACCCTCAAATCCTCTCCAATGATCGTCATTATTACTCCAGAGTAGTAGGTGAAGCGATTGAAATCAAGAAGTATAAAAATTTCAATCGGGAGGATGGATTTAAATTGTCGTCAGCATGGAATCCGGTGATTGAGAAATGCAAACCGCGATATTTGTCAAAACAACAAAATATAAACCCCGATACTGTTAGTGTAGTGTGCCGGAGTGACTTTACTGACAATCGTTGCAGTACAAATTTTAGTGCTAATTCGGGGGTAGTTTCCGATTCACCGCCTCAAGCCCGTTCAAGTAGACGACGCCGCGCACCGCCAGTTCGCTTGTGACCACGGCTGCAGCATCGCAGCCGAAACGTCAAGCAGTAAGTTTTCATTATTTAACTTTACAACGGGACTAAACGCGATATTATTTTTATAAGTACCTGAGTACTAAGTACAAGCAGTAAGTACTCAGGTACTTATAAAAATAATATCGCGTTTAGTCCCGTTGTTAAGTTAAATAATTATAATGCAACGCGAAAGTTTAAAGTTAGTACTCATGTACTCATAAAAATAATATCGCGTTTAATCCCGTTGTAATGTTAAATAACAGTGTTTTTTGTGTAAAAACGACAAAGATACCTTATTGATTTGAACTACAATATATGTGTTATGAAAATACTATGATCTTTTAAAAAGTGACGATTCAGGAAGGTTCCGAAAGCACGTACAGCCAAGAGTTTCAAGTTATCAAATTATCAGTTCAAGATATTAAGAATGGATGCATTTACGGTTAAATTGACTAACTGTCTACCTAAATAAAGATCATTCAAAGCACAACTTGCAAGCATACAATTCACAAATCGTTAAAACAACCTTAATTCCTGGAGGAAATTGAGACGTGTTATTGTTAAATATGACATATTGTTTTGTTTTTTGAGCTACTTCAATTTATCTCCACCTTAAAGAAGACCACAGTGAAGTAGCACTTCGTAACTGTTGTGCTGTTTCTGCTGGTGAGTATGGTTGTCAGAGCTCAGTTGGGGAGGGTAAAGGGTTTTTAAAGGCAGGCACCCCATGTGCATCCCTTGTAAGGTTGTTGATGTCCACGGGCAGCGGTGATCACTTACCATCAGGTGACATGCTTATTCGTTCGCCTACTTTTCATATAAAAAAATAGCTATACCTTGAAGTCTAATTTCTGTAAGAGCTAGTAGTATGAGTGAGCATCGTACCGGTGCGCAGGCGCAGACGCGTCACTACGCACGGCGCGCGGGTGCGGCGCCGCGTCTAGATATGATTGACAGCGCAAGAAACGTGCGCATGCGCCGCGAGTGCGTCCCGGGGGAATGTCGCGACCGGGCCGGGCAAAAACGCAGCGTGGGACCACAGGTGCGCCCGGAGATTCAACTATTAGATAATACGACCATTAACTACTGGATCGATGAGATGATAGCTCTTAGAGAGGAAAATATGACGTTACGAGATTTTATTCAAACAAATGATTGTATAGCTCTGTCAGAGAGTAAGGTTTTCAGAACTGCATTAATGAGGCACGTGGTGTTACAAGTTGGAACAGTATCTGAAAAACCAACAGGCGGGCCGTAGCCATTTTCACCATCTTAATTGTTCATTATGAAAAGCTAATACACTCTGACCCAAACAATAGGCTTTAGCCATTTTAGATAAACTAGAAGAATAACATTATTACTTGTCTAGCAAATTATTTAAATCACTAGTAGACTACTCTAATTTATTCTTCACATCTATTATCAACTTTATAAGCGGTGACATGATTGAAAACTAAAACCTAGTTGAATAAGAAACTATAAATTGTCTAACAAATTATGTAAATAACTATTTGATTAAATACGCTAATTAATTCTACATATTTATTGTGAACTTTATAGATGGTGACATCATTTAAAGCTATTAATTGCATAAATAACGTGAGACCGCATAATAAACTAATATTATGATTCCTCTTAACATTTTTCTTAACAAAAAACTGCACTTTGCATGATGGGTATGAATGATTTACGACATGTCTATTTGTCTAATGCTACTGTTATAGAGATTGGAAGTTTGTTCGTAATTATTGTCACAAAAGTACTGTTCCTCCACATATTCATTTTGATTTTGCTACTCGGTTATTATGTATAATAATTTATGAATCGTCATTTTTGTTTCACGCAATGATTGGAGAACGTTGGTTACATCTGTAATCTTGTAAACATTAAAGGAAGAAAACGTTGGCGTATAAATAAATATAAAGCAAGCGTATACACGATTTTAAAGTATCATTGAACACCATTAAATAAAATCGCTTTCAATTTATTTTTTTCCGGCATTATGCTAATAATGTGCTATAAAAATGGGAAATGACGTATGATGTAACCTAAGCATAGTAATAGTTATCAAACGGAATCCACAGGACTATCAAGTAATATGGCAACTATTACACGATTTATATTTCGTTTAGAACACGATGATGAAGTTTTTAATAATTTACAAAAATTCTCATATTGGTACTACAAACTCTAGAATCAATTTATTTACAATTAAATTAGATTTGTACCAAAACATACAAAATTATTCTTGACCGAGTATTATATTGAACACCTATTCAAAGTTATACTTAGGATTGGGTTGATTTTAAACGGAAAAAAGCTTTTATTCCATTTTCTACTAATACGAGCACACGATATTTTCCATTTCACCAGACACCCAAAATAAATTCCGCCTGAGTTAAATCGTGGGAAAAACTAGTATAAGGATAAAATATCTTTTCCAAGCGCATTTTGTGCATACCGCGTATGGTCGTTATAGATAAACGGTGTGGTAATGCATGCAAAATATTCTACGCGACGCCTTATAAAATATCGAGGAAAACGATTTGAATGTTTTTACGTAACTGCATTTGGTACGTGACGCGGTTTTCCCCATAATTAATTGGTCGAGCTGCCAGCGACTTATGCCGTATGTCTGGTCCTAAATGACTAGACATCTAAAGTTAATTATAGTTCATCAATTTGATTCAATTCATGTTTTTACAAATCGGTAAGTTAAAATATTTGGAAAGAAAGCAGTCTAAAGATCCCACTTATTAATCCCAAGTATTAAGTACCAGAAAATCTTTGTTTCTAGATGAACTTGATAAAAAAATATTGATATCACTTACCATCATGAGGTACGATACATAATTAGTTATCAAAATTAGATTTTCAACCCTCGATATCCTTAACATCACAAGGTCTTTATAAACTATTTAACACTAGCGGCCGCCCGCGACTCCGTCGGCGTAGAATTCGGTTTCTGCACGTATATAATTTACTATAAAGCCTTCCTCTACTAATGGACTATATAACGCTAAAATATGTTTTCATTTTCAACCAGTACTTCCTGAGATTAGCGCGTTCAAACAATCCAACAACCAAACTTAGGCTAAGATTTAGTCCGTTCACACCGACTCGCTGTCATCCCAGGACGCCTAGAGCTAGGAAAACGTCGGAGATTCCCGGAAGCTGCGCGTGAGTTTCCCAGGCGACAGGCGCGGTCAGCGACCGGCGCGGGCGCACTCATCCATTTTCATGCGGCGCAAAAACGCGGCGTCGGCGCCCGCGCGTAATTGCGTCCGTTCCCGCGACTCATAGAGCCCGGTTATCAATGACATTTCTGCGCCTCCATTCACCGCCGCAGCGGCGCGGGGGTTGACACGCCGCGTGTAACGACAGATCCTGGTTCTAATCTAGGGGGACGGACGAGGAGGTTTTCCGGAGCTTCAAAATGCGAAGAAGTAAGTGCAACTCCCATTTTATCAAATACTAGGTAGATTTCTCAAATTCGAAAACTACGAATTAAAACCAATTCAGTAGAACTACCAAATAAGACTAGTTTAGAAATACTAGTTGATAAGTTTATAATTGAGATGACATTGTGATTGCAGTCACACGAAGAATACTATTTATAAAAAAATGTTTAGCTGAAGATTTTACGATACTTATTTTATTAAAATGTTTTAAAATTCCCTAGTTTATCCAAATATCAATGATTCTACAGGCGTTACAATTAAATGAATAGTTTGAAAAAATACTCGAAGTATGTGTCTGACATCACCAAAGTTCAGAACTGCAAGCAACTCTTCGTTTCAAGCCCTTCTTTTGTACCTGGAACAAAGAAATGTCCGAATCTAAATAAAAATATTAATTTCCAAATGAATACAACAAAAAACAAAGTAACGTTTAAACCGTAGTTAAGTAAGCAATTTTTAATGCATTAAGTGAAACCAAAACATCAATCAACTATGCACATACTATAATTTTATTTAAATTACTGTAGTTACTATTTTATAGCACAGTGTATCGCTGGTTTAGATGAAAGGTGGCAAGGCAACATTAGTTTGGCGAACAAAATAGAAGATTTCAATAACAATTAAATTATAACGAAGATCTTGGGAAAACGTTCTACGGAAATGTTCTATTTGTGTGGCATTCTTTTGTAATAAGGGGTAATTTAGACAAAAGTTTTGATATAGACCTGAATGAAAAAAAAAAACTTGTAGTACCTACTTACATACTGATAAACATGATACATAGGATAAAAATGAAAATTCCAGCATCCTTCATGAGGATTATTAAAAACATTTAGTAGATTATAAATAAACGAATGCCCTTCGAGTATAACCGAGGCGCCTGAGAGATTTGATTACGAAGAAACAATGTTGCTTAGCATACCAAACGAACAACTTTAGAGTTTTTTACTACACCCATACTCAAACAAAAAAACAATAAAAGTATTAATAGCACGTAATTATTTAAATATCTACGGTGAATGTTTACAGACGGCTATCACTGATGGTTCATCTAATGCCTTTTTAATAATGCCACCTCTTAACAAATTTACGTGAAAAATACCGTTATTATTGAGGCGATAGGATTGTGATTGCGGTGGCAGGTCTAATGTGGGGTATTAATGAAGGTGTTCCCGAATTTAACCGCGATAATTACGGTGTTTAGTTTAACCGTGGCTTAACCCGCGGCGCTCGCGGCGACCTCTACGTTGTTTGAACTGGCTTCCGATGCTCTCAGGGGACTATTTTGGTATCTTGGTTGTTATACCACCTTCTGTGATAGTTTAGACATGAATCTATTGAAAAATTTTAGTACAGTTGATTTCATATCACGAAAAGCCTTTCTGTATTTCCTAATCGAACGAATCGCTTAACTTTTAACAAACCGAAAACCATTTTACTATTAAATATTCGGTTTTATATTCGGTTATATTCGGTATATGTATTCGGTCTATTTATTCAGATCAGACTTCACCAGTCAAGCCAAAGTAAGTACTAGAAGGAGCACGATGATGCAATGAGTTGAAAAGGCGTCCGATGCGAGAATTAGCCCCGGTGCGCCCGCGCAGTGATTGATGACCCCGGCTCCGTAAACGCCAACATTTAATGTTATGGCTGATCCGACCACGAGCGCCGACCCATCCTAGCCTACACTTCATAGTACATAAAGCTTTTATAGACTTCATACATTAACCTATTTTAATAGGACAGTTAACAAGACCAACAACAATCCACACTCTCTTGTGGCGTCAAATGGTCAGAATACCAAACTGTAAAAATCGGTTTAATGTTGTGGCTCAAAAAAATGAGAACTAATTTGTTTGTAAAAAACTTCTCCAATCTGACAACGAAGATGCTGCTACCTGGTTTCTGGCTTACTTCAAATTGAAACTTTTACAACCGTAATAACGACTGGCTGGTTGCCACTGTCCCATAAAATCTGCCGCCATAGCTTCTGCCTTAGTTATTTTAACGAAGCAGAGCAAATATGTTATTCCAAATATGAATAAAAGTAATACAATTAAACCAATTATGCTGATTAGCAATGGCCGTTGGAGCATCGACAGGCGGGCGAGGTCAGCTAATAGGCGGCGGCAAGAAGCGGGGTATTTTTGTCGCTTAATCCTGCGCCGGCGCAGCCAGGCACAGGCAGGCATCCCAGATATGAGTGGCGGCGATATTTAAATGACCGCCGCTTTGAGCGCGCGCCGACACTCCGGCGAGCATGCTTCAACCTTTCACTGGATATACTGACTGTAGTACTGGCCCAAAAGACCACATTTCTTCCCGAAAGTTTATTAAATAGGAGCACTGAAGTATAGTATAGTACATATAAAGTGTATGTTAAGGTGTAGGTTACCAGGGGAGTTTCCAGGGGAGACTCTAAGGTGGGCCATTTTTTATTTATATTGGTTCCACTCTGCCTGATGGTAAGAAAAGAGGAGCCCAGATTGCCATGACAACGGATTCAGTAACAAAGTGGTATCCTACTTTTGTTAGCATCGCCATTCCCGCCCGCAAGATACGTCTTCACGCTTCTCTTGAAGGAATCCAGGTTATAGGATAGTAAATTACAGTGGTATTTAGTAATATGGTTTTACAAAAAGCTACTAAGGGCGGCAGTATTCCTTAGAATTTTATCGATCACCATATTGTGATGGACGTAGCCTCCTATCTGTGGGAGATCGTTCATCAGTAGACTGTAACAGGCTGATAATGGTGAGTCAACTAAGCTAGGCAAATGATATCAACTAGGCAAAGAAATACAAAATTATTTTGTGTCTTTCTAGGAAAGAGCACGGTAACTTAAATGTACTTACATACTAAACATTTTTGTGCGTCATGTGCTGACATCGCACATACTATGAGGAGCACAGCTGCCTCTTAGTTTTAAAACTGCTTTTAAGAGCATATTAATTCCAGGGATTTTGTGGTCTAAAAAAATACGTCGATTTTGCAATGCTAATTATTTCTGGGACCGAAACTTTTTAGTCCAGAACTGAACGGGTGGTCACCCTAGGCGCACTGTCGAGCATTCCCGGCAGCTCGGAATAGAAATGAGGCGAATGTTATAACATTCCTCACAGGTCCACTCTTTTGTGGGCTAATGAAGTTTTTGCTGTGCTGCAGAGGCCGCTCCTCATTTGCACTCGTATTTATTTAGATTCGGTCGAATTAGACATGCCGAGGAATTCCTTCGCTCTCCCGTAATTTGCTTCTTCGTCCTAGCGGCGCGCCTTAGTTGGGCATTGTCGGGAATATCAACACTTCTTAGTAAAATGCAAAACAAACAGACTGCTGAAGGGCCTTCTTATTATTTAAGAAAAAAGGTACCATTTTCAAAGTAATCATCATCATTTTCAAAATAAGTAATCTTAAAAAGGAATATTTTTTTAAGATTACCAATTTCGAAGGCCTATTTACGTGTTGTCAAAATTTGGCTTTTTAATTTAGACTTCCTTTGTACACATATTCCGAAGGTATGCCAAAGGACACTAAGTACACATAGGTAACTGTTACTGACGACCTATTTACTGAAGACAGTGTTCAAGAAAAAATAACTGAACTGGATGTTTGATTTTTATATTCCGTTAATATCAAATGCTATCAAGATAAGAATGAAAAATTCTTTACACATCTGTTGTAACTTATAACAATGACTCGATAACTGATCTGAAATACCGTTAAATTACTTTTACTATTTTTCAAAAGCCATGTTTACTTTTAGTTCATAAGCTATTATGTATATAGGTCAGTTCTTATAAGGGTTCTAAATTTGTAGCTGACCCAATTCTAATGCAAAAATCATTAACCACTAAATCAAAGAGTTCAATAAATGGACTTACTAAAACTAAATAACAATAATAAATTATTTAAACGTTTATGAAATATAACATCATCTTATCAAATAACAATATCATATCTCAACAATTAGAGGGTTATAATGAGTATAATCAAGCGTCTGGTTGATGCGCAAGAACGCCTGCGCCCGCGCATGCGCATTCAAACACGTCGTCGTCGCCCGCTTTGAATACGCGGAATATTCATCGTTCAGTATGTGCCGCCCCGGACACTCCGCACTCGAGTCTTCTTTGCCCTCAACATAGCTTTTTTTTGAACGAATTATCGGTATAGATCTGTAGCAACATCGCCGTTTAGATAATTTGGAGATTGCGTGAATGCCAATAGGCTATGACGCAAACTTCACGAGGAGTCTCGTTCGTGTTTGTAAACTGAACATGAATATGAAAAACAACTTCTAACAGTAACTGATATCGTGCGATACTTATATTTAAGCAAAGTTCAAACAAAACAATATAAAGCGAATTAAAGTCTTTCTCGTTACCTCCAATTAAAATCGCAGGTAGAATTAAAAATGACGTCATTTGGCAGATTGATTGACGTCAATTATGCATATCTGGGATTGCATCAATGAATATTAATTAATGTGGTTTACAAGAAAAGGTGAATATTCATGAGGCGATCAGATAATACCGGCTCCGGTATTGTTATAATGAGCTAATTATTATTTTTTCCTGAGTAATCTTCATTATCTAGGTAGGAAATAATTTATCCTCAAAGCTTTTAAACTCATAAACATTTCATGCAAATAGCACGTTCAATGCAAATAACTAACATAGACAGACAAGCCGAGATATTATCAGATATTCATTAACAGCCAAGGAATCTTCAACGTTTAGTGTTGCGTGTGTTTATTTAATATTAATTCTTTTGATTTCTGATTTGGTGTAGTCGATTTCGCGTCGTATTAGAACATTTTCAAGATCACTTATTTGACAATTATTTCGATTTCGAGGACAATGAGTCGTCATTTCAAAGAAGTCTGTAAAACTAGTAGGATCGCTGTCACATGGGCAGCAAACTATCGATTACAGAAGCTCGTCGCATCGAGATGGCGGGAGCGGCTGCGTTTTTGTGCGCGGGCGCAGCGCGTGGGAGCCGCGCCGCGATCTAATCGCCGCGATGATTTACACGACCGACGATTGATACGTGCCCATATTTATAATCAATAACTCCGCTTTTCATTCAGACGTATGAAGACGATGGGAAAATGCCACCGGAAAATATTTGCGCAGAAGAAAGTATGATGGCTGATATTTTTATATTTATTTATTGGTTCACCAACAAGTTATGTAGATTGCAACAAGGAACTGCAGTAATTATTATTATACATGCTATCGAAAATGTAGGAATATTGATTATAGGAAGGAATCGTATTAAATAAATCCTCTTAGCTAACTAAAAGACTGGTTGCTGAAAAGAGTAACGCGCATGAAATTGAATTTTAAAGTAAAAATGTCGATATACTCGAATTTTCTTGTAATTGGTTTTCAAAAACACTTGCAAAAAAGCACTTGCTTCTTTGAATTAAGTTGTTCGTTCCATTCTTGCGTGTTCCGTGTTTGTGGACCAGATACAAAATCAAAACTGACACAACACATACTTTTTACTACAAACTGGAATGAATAATGAATAAATAAGAGTTAGCATGCAGCTAAAGAAATGTCTCAACGACGTTTCCAATGCATTTGTGTCGCCATTTCCTCAGTACCCCTATGCAAATTGAGGCAGCAGTCACTATGAATGGCAGATTGGATCCACTGGCTCGTTCGTACTGTTTACTGGTTAACTGTGTCAATTGAAAACGGATCTGTTGAGTGGTAAAAAGTGCAGCGTCAAGAGCTGTCACCTCCTGTTAGATCAGAGTACAATTCTAGAAATCTTACACTAATGAGCAAGGTGTTGAGTCTGGAAGGATTAAGGCTGGGTTTAGAAAACAACAGTTCGTATATGGATATCCAACAAATAGGCGAAGCTTGTGTAAATTAAGTAGACAAAGTATGCCCGGGATACAAAGTAACAATATCGAATGGAAATTATTTGAAGATTTGAAGTATTGGCACTTCCAAGTTAGTTAAGAAATGACTTAAGTAAAAATTATTGACATATGAATCGAAATGATTTATGCGATGTTGTTAATGTTCAAAATAATTCCAATCAAATATCAAAAAATACATTGTAATAATAAATCGGATCAATAATGTTGTTAAGTTGGCCGCAGTAATTTCGCGTCGGAGATTCCTGCGCCTTCGGCAGAGGACGTGCCCTTATCCGGGGCAATTGTTACGGTACCGGCCATAAGTGAATCGTCGCATCAATGAGCCCTTCGATTCTAACAACCGCCAATTTTCCCTCCTAAACATTCCTAACCTTGAATATAAAAATGCCAGCAGCTGGGAACGGCTAAAAAGCAAAGTGCTGAGAGCGACAACGACGCGAGGGGTGCCCAGATTTTACGACTTCTTACGGACAACGAGGTGCTCTCGATTTTCACGCGGTTATGTAGTATGTTTATGTTTCTAAAGTCTAATAATTCCTAAAATTAAATAAATTGGATTTGTATATAGTAAATGAAAAGTTTTCTTTTAGACATTCATCATCCATCGACTTCAATCTTTCGCCTTAGGTAATATTTAAGGCTCCTATCAATCAACTACAATCATCTTCCCATTAGATTAGCACAAACATGATGAGGAGAAAAGTATCAGAATAACCAATCGCTTATCACATTTACTTGATCTGAGACCAATAAATGTCTGGCCAAGTCTATCGTTCTTAATCATTGTCAACGAATTTTAAAGTAGGTGTTTACAAAAGATTTTGCCAGAAGGAAAATCCTCATAAAAAGTGCTCGGCTTTGTGTTAGACCAAAGCTCTGGTAGTTATATATTTATTATGTTATCCGAGAACCATCTGCACAGCCTGGCTGCAGCATTCGCGTGCGACAAAAACTCTGCAACGTCGCGCGTCCATGTTAAATCAGTCGGAGGCAAATGACGAGCCGGTGATTACGGCAATTAAAGCGGCCGGAGCGCGGCGGGGGCACGGGGGTGCGCGCGGGGGAGGGCACGGGCGCGGGCGGGGGGCGGGGGAGTGCGGCAAAAACCTGCGCGAGCGCATCACCCGCTCATACATATGCGCGGCGGCGCGGCCGGCAGCCTCCAGCGGCCGGCCGTGGGAGATGTCGCCCGAATATGACGGGGAATGCCAAATGTTCGGGATCAAAGTGTGTGTACACGTATAGGGTACGCAGGGAATGACAGTTGCAGATTGGAACTTAACAAATGCTGCGTTCCATTCTCAGCAAGATCCAAAATCCATTGTCCATTAGACAGAACTGTATAAAGGCTGGAAAATTCATGCGTTGCCAAACAAGGATTCAGTACCAAACATTCAGGCACTACAACAAATAATATACCTAACAATTGACCTAAGGACATGCTGAGTGCACAAGCTAGAGTTTTCAATCAACTTTCACAAGCTTTGGGGAGAAAAAATGAGAAAATTTTCTTAGCGGTGTCAAGCGACTTCGAAGCTCATTCGATATAAGCATGGCTTTGATCTGCCTCTTTCAAACTCCAACCCGAAACAGATTGCAAGCTCAACCACATAAGCTCTACGAGTATGATCTAACCGCAGTATATAGCAAACGACCTGTGAAAGCGATTTGCATTAATTTCTATTGCACCGCTATCGAATAATAGTAAACCTGTCGAAGCAAATGAATTCACGCGCGAGGCTCGAACACGCGGACGACTCGCGAGATAGGCGATTTATTCCCACAAATAATATTTGTGTAAACGGTCGACAATTTAGCACTGTCAGGTGCCAACTTCCCTCATCTGTCCTGCCAACTTTATGTCTAGTACGTTAAGGTTCACAATTGGTTGGTGCATGTGTATGGTACTCGAGTACTGTTGATGTAACGAGTGCAATAAAGGAGCGGGGTTTCTCACGCGCAGTGGCGCTGGCGTGCAGCGCTGTCGGTAAGTAAATCTGTGTTATGTATGTTTTACATTAGATTGTTTGTCCTGAGCGAAAGATATACGTTATGCTGATGATGTTAATGTAGATCCGACAACAAGAATAGTTATAGTAGAGCTAGAACAAGTCAGGCATCTTATTGACTCATCTAAACATCACTACGCATCTATGAATATTCTGTAATCATCATACATTTGATAATTATTCCAGTATTCACTTTATATAGTACTAGCGGCCGGTCACGCGGTTTCACCCGCGTCCCGGGGGAACTACTTCCCGTACCGGGATAAAATATAGCCTATGTTACTCTGGGTGAATGTAGCTTTCCAACAGTGAAAGAATTTTTCAAATCTGCCAAGTAGTTTCGGAGCCTATTCATACAAACAATCAAACAAACAAAAAATCAAACCTTTCCTCTTTATAATATTAGTATAGATGCAACAAAGTGCAACATAGCAAGATTTATTACTATCTTTATTTTTATTTTCTATTACTACACGTTTTCAGTACCATTTAACATAATTTCCCTTCTCTCATGACCTAAAACTGAGAGTAAAATATTCTGTCAAAAACATGCCATACAAATATAAAGTAGAACTATTCTGGAAAAAAAAGTGTGCGTCAAAATAACAATAAACTAACCTTATTGTATTCTCATTTAATTCCATCTCTGAACTCTCGGGTGACTTCGTAACTAGGGAAGTAAAACTACTCTCGGAGTGCGAGAAAGGGATTAAAGTTATGACAAGGAGCGCTGCAGCCTGGCACACGATAGCGGCGACACACGTAGTTGAACGTCAGTGAGGAATCCCAGTGCTGAACTGTAAAGCTAAGGAGACTTTCCCTATAGTGAAGTTATATGAGGTCGCACCAGTTGTATTTGAATTCAAAAGCCTAAATATTAAAGAGCTAACGCCATTCACTTAAATAAATCTGTCTAATCAAAAGTCTTGCAGGCCACATAAATGGAGGTCTTGGCGTAAGATTTTTGTTTTGGGGAAATTTGATATTCTTCATAGACAAAAAGTAGCCTAAGCGTATCAGTGTGAAGGGTAGGACCCTTTTAAAAAAATATAATTAATGATGTCCAGTAGTTCTTAGTTTTTATGTGATGGGAGGCAAATCGCAAGAGGGTCAACGATGGTAAGTGATTACCGCCGCTTATAGACATCACCAGCCCGACAAGGGTTGCTGATGCCTGCCTCTAAAGACCAAACTCACCAGCAAAAACATAGGCAACCAGTAATGAACTGCTTCTTCACTGTTGTCTTCTGTATGGTAGAAGTATTTGCCCAGCTGCTCATTTGAGTGTAAGTTCCATTAGCACTACCCCTCTAAGCTTTTAGTGAAATCCAACAATATAATAACAATGTGCACATTCTGTATTTGCTGCACTGTGCATGGTCGGGCGATGCCTGCGCAGGAGTGCGCGAGGATGCGCGCGGCATTGTAATTGCATGAGCGCGAGTGCCATAAACCAAATGCGAGACTTTGAATATCGCTGCCCGCCGTACGGACGGACGCTGGGTTGTATGTAGCAGGGAGGTGGCTCAATATTTTATTACTTTTAAGAATAAATAACACGTGAAGAATTTGCTTTATAAAACACGACCAAGACAAAACAGGCTCAATTCATGATTGCGGCAAACCCAAACAGGCTTGCATAAGCAGAATGACATGTACGAGTATTTATATATATTTGCCAATTGCCATATTATATTGGTGTTATATGTTTGGAAGACAGTATCTTATAATAAAAGAAATATTTCTATTAGGTACACAAAGAAGGTAGATAATTTAAAATCAACAGTTATCGACCCAGGTCAATTTGATCATTTGACTTGTTTAGAACCAGGGGTTAGCACGAAGTGTAACTAAGGCCGGATAAAAGTCTTCTTTCACGAATTGACAGTACCGAAACAAAGATAATATTATTCTCGTCAACCTCTGCCTCGCAGCAGTAACTTACCAGGCAGCTTCGGCTGCGGCCGCTGATAATCTAGTTAAATTTATTTATTGAAGGCTCGGCGTGCGGCCCCACGCCTCGCGAGCGACCCAGCCGTCCAGCCAGCGTGCCAGCCAGCCAGCCAACCTGCCAGCCAGCCTGCCAGCTTGCCAACCATCCGCCATGATTTACTCGCGGACGATCCGTTCGATTAGCCCGGACCGACGTCCATTACCCGATCTACCTCATTAATAGTTTAATTGTTGCAATAACTTTGTGCCTACAAAACAACGGTGTGATTCCACCAATAAATGTAATTAAATGTTATCGTAAATACCAGGCGGGCATTCGCAACTTGTAGATCGGGGAATAATGGGATAGTTTATTTTGTGTTCTGTTTTGTCATGACTGTGTGAAAGTTTTGAAAATGATCATTGGTTGTTATTACCATCTAGAAACTTAAAAGGCATCTCTAGCGAACCACTTGGTTACCCGACCAGGTCGTCCCCACCTAATTTTTTTTATTGTATTCCCGTTGTCCCCAAAAACAAGACTCACAGCTTTATATGACACAACATTCCAATGATCTACTTTAAATTCAGAATGTCCCTATAACTGATAGCCATTTCGTATCGTAGTTGTTCAATTTATCAATTTGAATAACTACGATGCCGGACATAGGAGGGTCTTTGGCAAAGTCGTTCAAACAGAAGATGTTGAACAGTTGGCGTGTACAGCAGATGTTGTGTGATGACGGATATTAAGCAAATGACGGTTGCCGGCGCGAACGAGTGCCCGGAGCGGTCGCGTGGCTGGACGCTGCGCAGGGTTGCCGCGCTGGTTACCCGGTTGCTTAGTGAATGTTTACAAGGAAGTATCAAGTAAACATTTTGGAAGTGAGTGTATAATTATGTTTGTGAGTGGCAGAGGGTCAGAAGAAGTGGAGAGATATTGGAGAGGACATGCCCAGCACAAGCTTGTGACAGGCTAAGGGTGAGACTCCACTAAAGCGAAGATGTGCAAGCGGAGCAGAGATGTGCCGTGAGTAGCCAATAGGATTACATTTCTGAAATGGTCATATCTTTGATCCGAAACCCTATTGGCACATCTCCGCTCCGCTCGCACATCTCCGCTTATGTAGAGTCTCACTCTAATTATGATAATTAAAGAAGAATTGACGCATCATATAAAGTCTATGTTCAGAATTGGATACCTACACTTCATTTGCTGATGAAATTGTTGAGATCATTTTTATAATCATGGATGGAGCATGTAACTTCTTCACGTAGTTGTAGTGGAAATAACCATATTCAAGCTTTTCTTACTGGTCTACTACCAAGGGGACTTGAGTAGCGGACTTAGTGAGTAAGTTAGTCCTCTAACCTACCGCCAAGGAGCTGGCTGGCACCCCTGGCGGCATGCGGGCGTGGCGGCCTCGCCGCGAGCTATGGGCCGGTATCAGATGCGGCGGTCACGCGCACTCATAGCGCGTGATTTACTGCGCTGCGCCCGCGCACCCGCCTGCACCCGCCCGACCGCTCTGCCTCAACGCTGCCCAAGAGGCTCTTCTGCATTTCATAATGTAAATACATGGAACATATTCTGAACTACATTCCTAAGTATTGGCTTAATAACATAATCCTTTTGAAAAAATTGGACCCAAGTTTCTGGTTTTCCAACTGGATTTTCAAAAGTACTTAAATCAAATCTATTGAATCTCTGAAAGTAAAAACATTACACAAAAATGATATTTGGCATTATATTACTGCCAAATTTTTGTGTGTTAAAATAGTGCTCGTACAACAGGGATAATGTTAATGATGGTCTACTATGAATTATGTGTAATATATTATGTAGGTATATTATGTTTAAAAAAAAAAATTGCAATATTAAAGTATGTCAGTTTTCCAGATATCCTGCACCCTCACAATCTTATCTTGGGTTTCAGGCCAGTCTCACAGTGATGTGGTGTTCGTGTCAATTAAAATTAACAACGGAATCAACGAAGATCTTGTGATATAAAACTCATGTCATGCACTGATCTGGTCGATCTTGACCGGGGCTATTGTTCTTGAATATTAATAGCGTCGTTTATACGCAGATGCTGCGATGTGGCACTATTAAAATTAATGGCACATTCCCCGTTATACGATACCATATATCCTTAATTGCAACATAGAACGCATGAACTAACTAATTAATGACTAAATGTGCTTACAAGAAATCTCAATTGTAAAAGAAGCTCTTATTGCAAATCTTTTAACATCAATTTATTGGCATATTGTCACATTATTGTTCTGAAGAGCATAAAAATATATCTGTAATTTCTCACCCTTACCCATTTCTATACGATACTGTCCATAATGGTATGGGTAAGGGTGATCACATAATCATGTGATCACCCTTCAACCAATAAGCTACTCTAGGATAAACAATTCACTATCGCCATAATTTAACCAAAATTTGACGATAGCGATTTCATTTGCAATTGCAATTCATTACGATATTCAGCTAGAGGTATCAGTTCGTTCAGATAGAGACGTTTGCCCCAAAAGGCGGGCAATGAGTCACCAGCAGCGGCCGCGGAGGCGACCACGTAATTAAAATTGATTACACATTTCCAACGATGACTAGGGCGACAAGCTGTTTAGATAAACAGACGACAGGACAACAGAACGCTTGATGATATTGGATGTGTGTAACTAAACAAATGTTGGCTTGATGCAAAACAAGACCTAATTAGATAAAGTAGTCTGAAGAAACCTACCAATATGGTGGGTGAAAATGGCTCAGAAGAAGAAGGGAAATTAACTTAGTGTAATACTTTTAGGGTACTTGCACAGCGCGACTAGTCACAAAAAAAAAGATTTCCAAGGCTTTTAATCTAAATTACACTATAGTGTATGGTATTGTGGGTTACGGAATCCTATAAGATAATGTTGAAATATGACGGGAGCGAAGCCGCTGGCAAAATGCTAGTTATCAATATACTAGTTAACTGAAAATGTTGAAGACTGAACAGCTACAATGATTTGAAGATTTAAAATTGACTGATTAAATAACGTTTTCTTAATTTTTCACTCCTAAAAATATATGGTGCTTTAAAAAGGTTCGGTTTTGGTTTTGGTAGTAAAATCTAGTTTCAGTCGGACACTTAAAATGATAGTTTACAAATTACGCTTATAAACAAAAGCCAAGATAATTAAACCAAAACCCATGGCTGCCCTACGCTGTAAATCCATTTGAGGTGTAATGTCCACACTCGTCGCGACAAACGACCTGAATCGCATTATCTTTGCAACTTGTACCTGGTTTGGTGACGCAAATAACATTCATGCTGATTATGCACAAATCACTTAAGCGTGTGAGCTGTTTATTGGTTCAGTCATTTTTCAGCAAAACATTTTGTGTGTTGGGATTTTTAACTAAATTGATTTTGTTTTAACTGGTTAAACCGGTAACGATTCTTATTTTAAATTGAGAACATACTTTTCAGTATTTATATTACTAATTCGCAGGTTGTATTAGATCTAAGCTCCTTTGGCACATATCAGGCAATCTAATATCGGAAATCACATGATAATGAAATCGAGAAAAACGCAAAACAAGACTCGAAGCACTTATAAAATATCTTTCTTTTTCATAACCCGCGATTCCTGGTGTCCAACCAAACGCAGAATCAAAGCGAATTCATATCACCCATTGAATCGTGCGCAAGAACTTGGGAATCGTTAAAGCCACTTCAGAGAATACTCGCATAACGAAGCAGCTCATTGTTGAAACAGGAACAAAAATAGACGACGTACATCGCGAAGCTCGAATAATTTTTATCGTCCTCGACGGGGAAGCGAATAAGAACCAGCTCTTAATTACCGTCAAGTATCCGCCGATCAATGGGCATCAATGGCCGTCCGTTTTTACTCCGGCGGATCCGTGAATCGAGTTTGCGATTAAATAAATCGATTATGCATTGGTGTCACGTCATCGGACGTCATTCAGGCTCGATATGACGAAACTCTACGAGTGAGCTGAACGCAAAGTGTCCAAATTAATGGCTCTACTGTTTGGGAGATCGGTGAGGCGTTAATTGTCTCGATGACATTATTGTTCATACATAAGACTGGACTACAGCACATATATAAATTGCAATTTTATATCCGTAATAAATAATGCTGGTACCCGCCTTACATAACAACCAAATCGAAAAACTACATAAACATGAAATAAGGTATCAGTTCATATCTTAGGACTTATAGGGTGCTTTTCATACAGCCATGCACCAGGACAGCATATCGACTTGTCACGCTCAGTCTTAGATGCCAATCATATATGCCATCGAGTTCAGCTGTGAATATAGCCTCAATCTTAGCTAAAATGGGTAAAATGGATAGGATGAGTTAATGAAGTAGCATAACCTCATCATCCAGTTGGGGCCGGGGATTTTTCCGATAGCTGGTAATTGTGGCGTGGACGTGACTGATTGCCCGCGCACAATAGCGCTGTTTGCGCAGATAGCCCGCGCAAATACAAGCTGCGTCGCGCTCAGGGTTGCCAGGGGCATCTGACATGGTCACTGAAAGAATTGCCATCATCTCATTCTAGGCTTCTACAGATAGGTTGCGTCCATAGTCGCCGAAGAGAGTAAAAGTATGTCGAAGACGAAACTGTTCAATTATCTGGAGGTGACCAGGATTGATATGGTTCAAAGTGTCTCACTGTTATTACGTAGCTAACGATCACAAAATCGATGCCCATTGCTTATCACCAGGCGTACCTACCGTAGGTAGGCTTGAGCATACCTTAGAGACATAAAAGTAAACATAAAAAATAGTTCCCATTTGTCCCATGAACATGTCATAGTTCGATATGACATTAATCTGGCATGTCTGTATCCGTGACGTCAAGTGATGGCCTGTATTATATGAATATAGTCAACAGTAAGGGAAGTTTGTTGGATAAGATGACTGTGAAAACTGATGCTAAAGAAGAAATCTTCAAATATACATGAACAATTTTAGACAGCTGATAGCCCTACCAAAGTCGATGGCTAATCGCTTATCGAAAGCAAACATTGAAAATTAATTCTGTGAATAAATAGGTGCGGCGATTGCAGACGGCAACGACTGGTGGAGTGCCCGCCCGCGACTTGAACTGATGCACTTGACGCGTAATCAAGACAAGAATAGAGACAGTAGTTACTGCTATTCATTGTCGTGAAATATGCATATGTTTTCAAACATAAACATACAAGTAATATAAAGCTCCCATCAAACACTCCACAAATTATATGAAGGAATAATTTATTATTAACCATCGACTGACATTGTAGAAGCGGCGGGTAAGACCTGTCGAGAAGAGCACAGAACCGACGTGCAATGCGGTCTTTGGAGGGGGCCTTTGCCTTGCAGTGTGATAACTCAAAAGGCGAATGATGATGATGATGATGAACCAATGTAATAACCAGGCGGGTCAAATCAAGATCATAGTCGTAGCGTACTCTAGTGACCACAATGGATGTTGCCAGGATGAACACAATGATATAGACTAATTGAAGCAAATGGACATCGCTTAGCACATAATAATTCTTTCTGCGAAGTACAGACGACAATTATATTAGTAGCAAATAAAGAGCCAGGAAATTACATTCAACATCACAGAAAATAATTTCTCTCACTCACGACAGTTGTAAAATTTAATGGCATAAAATATAATCCAATCTACTTTCCATACGACCGCAGGAAGGAGACAGGGTAACTACCTAAAATAAAAAGTGCTGGTACCGTCCTCCATAACTATACAAATTCTTCCCATATTAAGTATCGCGTACGTGAGTCGCCGTGGCTCGAGCTGATAATATGCATACCGACCAATATGCGATAGCTCCGACACAGTCAAAATAGGTATCAGTGAAGAATTTAACAAACAACAATTATTGCGATATCATAGTTTATTATACACTCAATGCCTGCAGAACCATCAAAGCAAAAAAGCCCTTGAGACTGACTGAGTAAAAGGAATGATCACGTTAGGACATCCAACCCAAATGCTGGTAGCATTTTAGGTAGCCCTTTAGACAACAGAGAGGGACTAAAGAAGAAATGACATTTGACAGGCCCGTTGGTCAGTGGTCAGAGACTCTAGCTACAAAACCAAGGGTCGCGGGTTCGAATCCCGCAAGGGGAAAATGTTTGTGAGTTTAGCTTGGATCAAGGCTGGGTCTACTATTTAGTGAGTAAATAGCGCGTTTTTTGGAAGATTGGTATACTTCAGTCCGAGCCAAATTCACATTTTGACTGGCACAAAAACAAAACGTTTATTCGAATTTTGTAAAAATGTGATTCGAAATCGCCACATTGCAATTTTATGTTTGGATTGTGTCATACGGACATGTCTTGTACACTGTGGCCCAGATATAATTAACATGCGCGGGCGCATTATGTAAATCACAGCATCTCGATTATGGGGCTTTGTTCCAGCTTAATGCCAGCGCAGACTCTCACGTCGCGTCTAAAATAATTTCCACTTTATACGAGCACTCGGTATGATTATGAAAATCATAATAAGTTTGGTGGCGAGCATAAACTTCGGCGTAATTATTGTGCCGTGGCCATTCTGTGTGTAATAATTAGATTTGAGATGAAGGCATCTTCTTGTTGATAGGAAAATATGGGCTTACACAGAATATAAGTTCTCAACTACACGAATGGATCCATGATCTGATTAGTGTGATGACCCATTTCATATGACCTAACCTATACACCACGAGTTATGATGTTATATAATCCATACATCAATGTAGATAACGCTTCTTGTTTACAATTGGGTACACGACTGACAGGTCAAATCAATCACTTTTATTAAACGTCAAAAACGTAAGCTTGTAGGGAAAATTGTATGAAATACTAAGGTTTGACGTCACAACTTAGTATTGTCAAATAAATACTTTTTAAGTTCCGATTAACTGTAATAATTTGTTAAAAGCGCAAAAGTTACTGTGGCATAATGATAAGCGATTATTTATTAATTACTTCTTTAATGTAAGAGTTTCATAATTTATTTTGAAGTCAGTCGTGTACCCAATTGCACGGTATCTTTGTTGGTTTTTGTATCCGAGCAAATCCGAAAAATGTTTTCCCCGCTCATATGCTCAGTGGTAGACCCGCGCTGCCGGCGCACGTCACGCAACGCCTGATAACACAAGCAAACGTGTAAGCAAGCATGCTCTATGAAATATAGCAACATCGTTTAACAAATAATTACTGACCCGCCGGGCAACCACCTACAGGATTTGAACCATTAATGTGATTTCGGTTTAAGAACTCATTTTGATGCAAAGGCAAGTATAGGGCGCCTTTGATAGATGTTTCACATCGTAGTATAACGATGTCATACGTTAAACGCTATAAATAACTCTATTATACTACAAAACTTTGATGGGCAATATATATTTATACACCTTCTGGCTGTCTCTTTGAAGTATTCGCTAATTGTAATTCTCTTTTGTTAATTCCCGATTTGAGATTATACAGAAGTTCTTGTTATTCCAAAAATAAAATCAAATTCCAAATTCTCAATAATAACAAAACCTCTTGTTCGTTTTGTAATAAGCCCGGGCTGGGTGATTACAACGCGGGCAAGCTGCGCGTACGCAAATCACCGCGACCCGCGCCAGATAATAATTGCACCCGCTATGCCGATACAATTACCGACCTCTACCACTGCACTCTGCGGGAACAATTCCAACCGATACTTCAACTACATATTATAAATTAAACTTATTAACACTTGGTCTTTAAACTGAATTATCGGGATTTTTTAAGACCTAAGTACATTAAGTAGATTAACAAACTTTGTTAGTTTGTTAATCTAGGAAGATTTAATAATTTTAATCTTCCTAGATAAACAAACTAACAACTATCATCAAAATTAACAATCTAACACCTAACAAACTTTGTTTGAAGATTAACAAACTTTGTTAGTATGTTAATCTAGGAAGATTTAATAATTTTAATCTTCCTAGATAAACAAACTAACAAAGTTTGTTAATTTTGATGATCAGCCTTTATATTTTAATGATAAAATGTTTTATTTGCGTCATTATAATTAACGATTCATTACGTAACAATATTATACATAAATGATCCACAATAAATCTTTAGAAACAATACGTTCTCCTTTAAAACGGTAAAGACGGTGGTCTCTCGTGGTAGGGGGGCGGACGTCCGTCGTGCTCATTACAATATTAATCAATGCTCTCACATCGCCCGGTATAAATAACCGATGCAGAATAAGGCTTAATGTTACTTGCACAATGCTTAGAAGGAAAGGCTAAATATAACGTACAGAAGGGTAACACGACATTGTTTAAAAAATATGTTAAAAAATAAGTTGAAATGCATTTTACGAACCGTGTATTTCCATAGCTTTCCATCCAATATCTTACTACATACATACATAGTATGCTAAATCGCTCACAAACAACCAAACCCACTTCGGTAACCGAACCGAACATTGCCTATTTTTCGGGGGTAAATTAATAGCGTAAAAAGTAATTAATGAGAATATGTTTTTAGGGTTCCGAAGCCAAAATGGCAAAAAAACGGAACCCTTATAGATTCGTCATGTCTGTCTGTCTGTCTGTCTGTCTGTCTGTCTGTCTGTCCGCCAGTCTGTCACAGCCACTTTTTTCCGAAACTATAAGTACTATACTGTTGAAACTTAGTGAGTAGATGTATTCTGTGAACCGCAACAAGGTTTTCACACGAAAATAGAAAAAAAATAAAAATAGTGGGGGGTCCCCATAGCCAGAACTGAAACTGAAAATATTTTTTTTCATTGAACATATACGTGTGGGATATCTACGGATAGGTCTTTAAAAATTATATTAAGGTTTCTAGTATCACTTTCTTCTAAAGTGAATACTTTGCGTGACAGATCCTTCCAAAGTGGAAAAAAGTGTGTCCCCCCCCTCTAACTTCTAAAATAAGAGGATGATAAAACTGAAATAATTATATAATGTACATTACCATAAAAACTACCAACGAAAATTAGTTCGAACGAAATCTATTCAGTAGTTTTTTAATACGTCAAAAATAGAATTTGTACGGAACCCTCAGTGCGGGAGTCCGACTCGCACTTGGCCAATTTTTATTTTATACATCAACTTTTACGTTTTTCATGTTCAAAGTTTCATAATCTTACCATTTATTGATTTGTTTAGAACTTATCATGATTTATTATATAAATAAACATCCCTCCACGAAACAAACAAAGCGGCTTTTAACTAAATCACAATTCATACGCAGGTCAGATCATTTTCCATTTAAATACTTTTCTGTCTATTTGTTTTGTTAGCTCAATTACTTTTTCAAGCTAGATACTGTTTGTATTAAACATTCATCATTTTAATAGACGGCGACTGTCTGTACCCTCATGTTCATGTCATAATAGTCGGTTGGGTCAGAAATGATAGTGTTGAGACAATACCGGCGCGGAGCGGCGTGTGCGCGGGCGCATGATCGCCCGGGATTACCGCAATCGCCTTTTAATTACGAGATTGGACCTCTCTACTCAATTAGACTACAATACACATTTGTTTGAATGGTAGAGAAAGGTAAATATAGTCTACCGTAGGATTACGTCGACAGAGTAAGAGGCTGAGTTGTTTTGATAACTATGACGAATTAGGGTTTCTAAATATACTATACTAATACGAGTTAAGCTAAAGAGTTTCTGTGTTTATTTATTTGAATTGAAAAAGTCTTTTTGGGTTAAATAGTGAATTTGTCGAGAAAGACTTTAAGTTTTATTAAACACTATGTGTGCGGAAAACGAATTCAACAGGGACGAAGTCGCGTTCGGCTGCTATTAAATAAACCTATTTATGACAGAGCACAGTTATGTCATAAAATGCGCATTCAATGGCTTTATATAGGTGCTGACTTAAAAAAGAAATGTGGTCATTGAAATGTGTCACCATGTTGGCATAATTCAGCCAATAATAGTTCAATATGCTAACGATTCCCATTGTGTTGTACAAATTAATATTCATTATATTACGTCTATTTGTCCAATGCGTTCATTAATGTATTTAAGTGACAATCGTTAATAATAAAGTAAAAACGCGACAACACACTTTGGAAATACTGCCAATGCGAGATATGTGGATATTGGAGAATTCAATGAGTAATATTTAATTAATTTATTTTAATTATTGTAAATGGAGGACAAAAAGCGTCGCCCGCGCATGTCCGCCGACGTACTCGTGCGTTATTTATGCGGGGAATTGTGAGGAATGCCAATTAACTTCGAGTATCAGTTAGTTTCCCTCAAAAGTAATTGCGGGTGACTTGTGAATAGCTGCTGGGTTGAGGTGACCAACAGTAAAAGTTTAATAGAGGGAGTTTAATCTCTCTTACATCAAATCGAGAAAAACTATATAAGTTGAGTTTTGTCGGTGTGTCGAATACAACAGTAAAAATAGAGTCTGGTGGATCTATGACATGTAGTGGACTGCAACAAGTTGATTATGACAACGCAAGCCTAGTTTGCATACCTATATTCTTATTTCATATTATTTTTCATGTATAGATACGGTTATTGCAGCTATTGGTTAAATTGACCGCTTATGTTACTCTAACAATTAAGCATCATCAACTTGCACCAACCACTTAACATGGCTTCCTTAGTACGGGGTAAAATAAATAGCTACCCAATTTTATAGAAACTTTACTTGTGCACAAAAAAGCTCACAACCATTTATGAGGCAGCCCTTGGTTCTTTGGTGTCCCAAGTATGTATTTTGGCTCTCACATAAGCATGGTGCGCCTACGGCCTACGGTTTGACAAAGGCGTCGCCGATGACGTGACAGTTATTTGTCATAACACTTGCGCGCGCTTTTTACGCGTTAGCGAACGCGCAACGTTGCGTGCGCGTCATAGCGACGTGCCGGCTTGACGTGTACACATTGCTACACGCGAGTCTACGTGTGACCCAGGCACTCAATCATGAGACACACAGGTGCAAAATGCATTGTCATCGTGCACGGATGAAATAATTCAAAGGTTTTGCCAAACCTTACGTTAACCTACACTTAATATTATAAAGCTCAAGAGATTGTTTGTTTGACTGTTTATTTGTTTTTTGAACGCGCTAATCTTAGGAATTACTGGTTCAAATTGAAAAATTCTTATTTTGTTGGATAGTCTATTTGTCGAGGAAGGCTTTAAGCTACTCATATAATCTATCACTGTGTGTACGAAATTCACGGGGATGAAGTCGCGGGCGACCTGAAGTATGTAGGTACATATTTTCTGCTATTACAGTTCGCAGTCTGCTGGTTCAAACCTGTCTGCATTTTGATGCTGTAGGCAGTACCGTCAAAAGACACTTAGCTAGAAAGTGTTATTCAATTAAAAATACTAAACGAGGTTATCCATACTTATTGTACCTACATACGTACTAAAAGGATTGAAGCAGGCGATCATGCGCTTATGTTAGTTTTATTCTTGTTGCTGTCTGTTATCTTTGATATTAGAACCGACCGACCATTTAATACACGTATGGAGATTTAACCCTTCCACCGTTTGCATATTACATCATAATAAAACCAACCGAGCGTTTCATGAGCATGTAAAGTATGCAAAGCAATTATAAAAATTAACAACTCCTCACCGATACTATCGGAGTTCCGCCGTCAATCGACCGTCATTTTCAACTAGTTAAATTGAATTAATTAACAGTTTTGGCCGGTCGTCAATTAAACACACGCTTAGAATAATCAAACTAATGAGCGTTAGAAGGTGACTTAGGTTTCTATAAGGATTAATGTCCTCTAAACATTACTGAGTAGGTGATTTAGCTACGCTGGGCTTATTAGGTGTTTTATTATATTTAATTACCAGCGCTTAAATTGAATTACTGGATTAAATCTGATTTTAAAGTGTAGGTACTTTTTCTACGCGTATAATTTATGTAGTACTTCGATCATAATCTTTAATGACAGACAGATGACATACACACATTGTCTGCTATTGAGTTATTTGTGATGGGTAAAAATTAAATAATTTCATGTATTTATGTATTTATCAGGCTTATTATATTTGACATTATTGTTGACATTGAGAAAACAGAAGTATCTATGCCAACGGATGTATGCATCCCTTTTTCCTCCCAGCACATTGCGACCATCTTCCCAAATAAAGTGGCCCATGATTTGTAATGTGGGTGGGCAGGTGACATGCAGAGTGGTCGCAAAACCTCGGCCAGGGCGGCATTAGACTAATGCGGCGCGATTATGCAGGCGGCCACGTAGGTGGCTCCCCCCCGCGTCGCGCAAAAACACGGGAATGTGGCGATCCCCGGCTGGGAATCAGGCCCGGAGGATGGCATCACGTGACCAGGTTAGCCGATAAATCAAATAAATCTGTTCAAATTCCTACTAATATTACAATAAATGGAAGTAACTCTGTCTGTCTGTTTGTCTGTTACGCTTTCCCGCTTAAACCTCTCAGCCCTGAGAAAGAACATAAGCTGCCTTTTATTGCAAAAAAAGGAATCTGAAATCCACGCGGACAAATCGCGGACGGCCGCTTGTTTATTATACTAAATATTTCACAACATCACATACATTGATCTGAGTCCATGTTAAGTAGCTTAAACACTTGTGTTACAGACATCAGAATCAACAGTGGTATTACAAACATACTTAAAATACACATCAAGGACAAACAGATATGTTCACGCACACAAATGTTTGTCCTGTGCGGGGATCGAACCCACGACCTTTTGGTGTAATAGGCAACTTGACCATTTCACCAAGCGGGTCGTAGAACGCAGACTTCGTACATAACAAATGAAAGTTGCTGCCTATTGATGTATGATTGTATTGATTGAAGTGAAGTATGACGACCCGCTTGGCGTAATGGTCAAGAAGTTGCCTATTACGCAAGAGGTCGCGGGTTCGATCCCCGCACAGGACAAACATTATCTAGGTGTTATATGTATCTATTTAAGTATATTTGTAATATCACTGTTGATTCTGATGCCTGTAACACAAGTGCTTAAGCTACTTAACACGGGGTCAGATCAATGTATGTGATGTTGTGAAATATTTATATTTTATTTATTTATTTATTTATATATGTATGTACATTCAAATGGATTTTGGACGCAGTTTCATATAAGCGATCGAAAGAAACAAAGAGATATTTTGTGACATTGTCATTTGCGCAAACCTTCTGTCCAATCGAATGACACAGCAACCAACTTATAAGCTTTCGCAACAATACCTAGGTAGTATTCCGTACAAATACCTAATACAAGCTCCTTAATATTTCCCACGAAAATAAAGTTCAGTATCTGGTCACGAGTACTATTAACTCTTTTTAAATTACTATGAGAGAGAGAGAGCCGAATACAACATAGCAATATTAACCTAAAAGAATTAAACACACATAACCCGATACGATCTACCGAAATTAATGAAACGTATCAAACGCTTGTTTACACAATTAGCCATATTAGTTAACCGCTATAGGGGCAGATATAAATCAAGAGGTACTTGTCAGAATTAAAAAGCCATAAAGTCGTTTAGCGGCGTCACGTCACCGGCCATCAGGTATTCAATTGTGGACGCGCCCGGGGGGGGGGGGGGATGTGGATATTCAATTCGATCAATTGGGGATAATTTACCAATAAACGGTCGATCGGCGGGAGTGCGTGGGATATAGTGATGGGATAAAGGGCTATCGTTAGTTCTACCTCAAATATCTGGAGTTGTTGCCTTCCATTGAATTAATGTTAAGGCTTAAAATTATATTGATTTGAATCCAAACCTAACTCAACGCAGGACATGTTTCAGAGCAAACGTACTATGTATTTAAATAATCGATTTAAAAAATATAATCGGTTTAATTATAAAATGCTGTATTTTTGTATCATTATAACAATCACATGGTAAGAACTATCATTTAAGACTAAATATCTTTAAAAAAATCTATACAAAATATGTATTTGTTACCTGTAGGTACGTAATGGCGATGTCATTCATTTAATACCTTAAATGATATTGACAAAAACAACGCTCTTATTTTGAGAGAGAAGTGCACCTTCAATATTCCGAGGCCTGCGTTCCTGTTGTTTTTCATACAACAAACATACCAACACCATAATTACTTCACCGATAAAACACAATGAATTCCGATAATAAAACCTGAACCATACCGATAAACAACATGGTCCCTCACTAAAGTGATCAGATAAACATGAATTGATGAGTATCGCGCATAGCGACATCTGCCGGGCAATGGGCAATTAACCCGTCCGCGCCGTGGGCAGCTTGACCCGTATCGCCAGGATTATTGCCTTAAACAGGAATCGAACCCGTGACTGTTTACTAATTGTGGACCTATTAATGTCCTGGCAGTCGTTTGTCATGGGGATGAAGCTTGAATTAATTTTCATTTACATCAAGATAAATTAATTGTAACAAATGACTGTCTTTATGACATTTTTTATAATTATCGAGCCCTTGTTGAAAGTTGTCAGTTCGAAACCCATTTAGGAGAAATATATATATATCATAATTTATTGATTCTGTTCGTACGTACGTAGTAGGTAATAGTAAGTGTATAAGCTACTTATTGGATGCATCAATATTCAGAAGCCATTTTTGGGTTCAATTGTGCCTGCACTTTAAAAGAGAAGCTGGTTAAAATTCTTGTGTACTTATTCATAAACACACATTTATTATTTTAAATAAATGTTGTATCCTCATTGAAGAAACCATCAGGATTTCCGGGTTTAAGACTTTTATATTTTTTTACCTACCTTAATATGTAAGTTCATACATTTATAAGTATCCCTCAATCAGGTGATTCGAAATATTAACATCAAGCATATTAATATGTATGACCTCGCAGTTGATTGGAATAAAATCCGTCCGTTTTAATTGCTCAAGCAATTTATTCACTGCTTAATCAACGTTACGAATGTAGGTACATAATAAAACGAAATACCGGTTAAGCTGTTAAAATCAGTTTTTTCATTGTTCAGCGATTTCTTGATTGTGCATTATTTTGTTTCACTTAAACATGGATTCAACTACGTATATTATTCTAACTTGTCAATTACTAACATACTAACTTATTTACAGAAAAACTCCATTTCCCAACTAGATTGATTTGTTTTAAACACACTTGATATCTTTGTCATAATGTTTTACTTAGTCATTCGATCTGACTGTAGGTGATTCTAGGTATCTTGATTTGTTGTCGTAGGTCTAAATTCAAACATGATTCATTATGATGTAGCCTCATACTAGACTGTTGTCTCTCAAATTATAAATGATATGATGTTTTATTAATCATACCTACCTACCTACCAATAGTTGGAAGTGCTTATTTTCTAAACGCGATCGGATATTCAAGCTAAGCTGTTTTGTGTTCAAGGCTTCATGTAATGGCATGCAATTTAATTGTGAATTCAAATCACTTATAGCCAATTGCGCCACGACCCACAATCGATGATGCTAAGTACCAGCCTTCACGACAGTCAATCGTCAAACAATCACATCATGTCCTTGCCATGCAAATGTGTTCGTGGCATAATTTCACAACAATCGGTGCAGGAGGCATTACAGCGATTAGCAATTCCTTTCGCCTATCGATCGCCCATCGATGAAATAGCATAGATTGCAGGTCGCGATGCGCGGGCAGCCAATGGTGTCTAGCCGGCGAGCTAGGCGCGCGCGTGCGCAAATAGGCGAGCTGCGCCGGCGCCGCCTCCCGCAGGCCACGCCTCCCCCTCCCCCCGCCTCCTGCGCGTGCGCAAGCAGCTCGCTGCAGCATCTTCGAGGATCAATGATAATTATTCCTTCCAGCTATTATATTTTATCTGCAAACACCGCTTTTTCTCGTGGTAGTTATACTAATGTGACTTAGGTATACGACGAGTGACTTGATGTAACCGATCGTGAAATCGCAGCCTACCTACATCCACGATTATTTTTTCCTTCCAAACAGATGTCGGATAAATTAAAGGAGAAAATATTAATATTGTCAATTAAGAGTAAGAGTTAGTTACCTAATTGCAGCTATTTTAATACATGATCATACAAAAAGTAAACTTTACTTTCTTAATGATAAACCGGTGACAACTTTATAATGAAACGTAACCGCAGCGGACCCTGGTATCCTTTTATTAATGTTGTATAGATAACTGCAAGAATGACGAAGAACTTTATAACTATACTAATATTATCTGACCAACGATCTTTAGTAGTTCAAACAATCTTTCAAAATCATCTATAAAAGCGAAATTAGCAGCCCACAATAAAGAAAAGGTACTTATTTGAAACCAACCCAGCTTACTAAGCTGTCATAAAGAAAACAAACATACATAATCTTCCTTGGCAAGTAAGCAATATACAATGCTTTCAAAAGGACAGTACCAACTTGTATTCCTGCAGAATCAGGAAAAGGATGAGTTAGAAAAACTTAACAAGAAACAGATCAAACAGACCAGATAAACAAGAAACGTAACCCCGATTTGATTTATACAATTTTATTGTTTATTAATTTATTTGCAACGTCATTATTGCATATAATGCTGAGTGCTAATGACCTCTTACGCAGTTTTTATTAGTATTCATAGCACACGGCGGCACAAGAACAGAACCTGTTACCCAGCCACTCGACAGCTCTATTATGACTTCGAAATGAGGTGACATCCTGCGCACACGCAGCGTCTGCGCATAAGAACACAACCTGCTCGGAAATCAGGAAAGATCATTTACAATGATGTGTTTAAATGTAAGAAAGAAAGGGATAAGTATTCTTTCTTTGTTTAAGTTTCAGAGACGCACTTTTAGTAGTTAATAATCAAAATAAAGAATGATTCAACCACTGCTTCGGAAAGTAAGGAATCTGTGGGATAGAAGCGGGAAGAAACACGAAAGTTGCTTTCTTTAAATCGTCAAATTTTAACAAAATTATGTACAAAAATGTTGTTTACTGTATGTCATACTTGTACAGATAGATTTCTTGCTAACTACCTTTAGTTAAATATAATGGCGTAAATACTAAACCTGCCAACTGCTACACACAGTGCATGGCCTACAACAATACTTAGCCTTCTTTTTTAAAGTCTTTATGTATTATTTCATGTGCGGCAATGTCAAGGACAATTTGTCGGAAATTGTCAGTGGCCGAAATAAATGAAAAAGGACATTGCATTAACATAAATACAAGAGATATTGCGTGAATAGCAATCATTTTACGCAGGTACGAAAAATTTACGTTAAATATTCAACACAGCAGATTGATACGAACGATAAAACAACACAATAAACGTATCAACAGATAGTTAATTAGCCTAATTCACGGCAACACGAGTGCTAAGTATGTGCGATGGAGGCTCGATACGCCACCCTTACGACCTCCTTATCTCTGTTTCTGAATTAAATTTCAGTTCTTTTGTTAACACGTTGTATAGGCGTTGCGGTCGAAAAGCGTTTCGTGTGGGCCGCTCGTTAAATATACAACACGTGTCAAAACCGATTGTATCAGTACACATCGATTACCCATAGAATAATTAAATTTCGCAACACAATATTCAATTAGTCTGGTGAATGTAATGGCGTTTGTCTTATCGCTTGTGATGAGGTGCAAAGTATAATTTTACGTGTTCATTTTCTTATTCGTGACTAAATGTCATGATAATTATGTAAAATATAACAAGCTATTGTCAGTGTATTTGATCGAATGAGTGATTTGGCTGGCAGGAGCTGGGTGCGAGTCGCTGAGGATCGGGCTGAGTGGAAAGCCCTAGGAACGGCCTATCCAGCCAGCAATGGACTGCGATAGGCTGTTGATTATAATGATGATGATGAATAGATTTGTTTGAACAAGAATTTGTCATGGGAGCAGTCTAACCGTTTAGGATTGCGACGATCACGTTCGCGCTCTCACTTAGAGTTTAGTTTTATATTGCAACTGGCAGACATCAAACTGCTTTTTTAAAACCTTGCCCCAAATACCAGGCTACTTGTTAATTTATCTGATTTATGATGCTAATTACACCATTAGTGACCGTGACTAGGTTTCCAGTTAAATTTTCAGTTTCAGTCAAGTAAAAACTGCACAATTATTGTGTGATTGAATAAGTGAAGGTACCTAATATGTGTTCATTTCTTATCAATCGTACTTATAGAAATTCAGTACACCGTGTTTTTTTTTATGTCCTTTCCTTTTCGTCACAACACGTATTTTTTTATTTTCAGCAAGCAATCATTGGAAGATACATAGATCAATTAAAGATATACAAAGAATATTTCAGTTTACATTAACAAGACAAGCTTATCAATGTTTTGCAATCTCCTCATACCCCTTCATTATCATATCTGACTCAATTTGTCAGTGCCCATTTGCATGGCTCCCCTGCAGGTGATACAATGCAGTAACAATTACACAATTCAATCAGACGATGAATCAATTAGCGTTCGATAATCATCCACGCCCCGCGCATGCGCCTGCGCCCCTTATTAGGGTAATTAGTTCGCGTGAATTTCGATAGGGGGCGCTTTTTGTCGCGATTTACTTGCGCGGGTCGGGAAATTGACATTTTGTAATAATTACGCTGGTATTTATAAGCTAATTAAGCGGTTGGATGATTGGATGTTTTGTATATGCGATGGATAGAAAATGAAACAATAATTTTATTAGAAGTCTAACGTTGGCTGCTACCTTCTACGCTTCGATTGTCTACTAGTGGTTTAAGCACCAGGCCGAAGTCTCACGGTCCTGGGTACAATTTCCGCACCAGAAAATTTGTGTTGGTTGGTGTGGTGTGTTCTAAACACAGCCCGGGTTTATGCTCGTCAAACCGCATTTGGAAAGCTTGATGATTATGCAAAAACCCATTTGAAACGAAAACATGATTTCAACTGATGGAGGCCTTTGCCCAGCAGGGGGACGTTAGTAGGCTGATTCTTAACTTTACTTTACTTTGGCTGATACGTATCGACAAGGATACCCAGCTATACTGTTTATACGTAGCACGACTATGATTTAGTAAAGGAAAAAATGAGAAGTAAATAAGCCCTTAGTCTTTTTTATATCAGAGCCGCAATCTTCTATTTTGTTTAAAAACTAATCAAATCTTTTATCAACGTTTGACTATTTCCAATTTACACTAAGAGAATCTTTATGTTTTCCTGCAATATTTTGATAGCATCACAGAAATAAATCATATTATTATAGAAAGAAAGTTGAATAAATACCAATCTTAAAATTAATTTCCTCGACGCTGTAAATAATAACCGTCATAACTCTTTTGTGAAAAAGAAGTTAATCCGACATAAACTGTCATAATTAATAACTAATCATACATCATGTGTGGTCTCTGTGGTGGGAACCGGTCAGTGCAACGTTCATTGCGCAAGTAGGAGGGTACATATGAGTATAAGATTTATCCCCCCCCCCCCCTCCGAAAAAATTGCCTTTTATAGTGGTAGGTAAACAACGCACTCTGATTTACGAATATCAATAGATGCAGCGAATAATTTGATAGTTATGACATCCTTTTTCTCCATAATATGAATCAGTGTGATAGAGCAAGATACTCTGACTGAAACTGACAAGTGGGATGACGTCATTATCGCGTGGCCGTCGTCGTTACTTCGAGGGAAACTGAGAGAGATACAGACTTAGACGCAAAGTTAGGAACAACTAATGACTATATTTTAGAACATTTTCCACAAAAACTCAGAGATACATATATCTGAAAGCAATCGAGCTTTGCATACCACACTTAGTTTTACTGAATGCCTGGAACCACAGTTATTTCCTTAATAACGTTATTCAAGCTTTTTTGCCTAACCAGGAAATCAAGCTGCCATGAGACCCGGCTCAACCATTTTACCACATTCCCGAGGTGTTTACAGATTACTGTTTTTTATCAAACTTTGAAGAAGTAAAGTAAACATGGCTATCTAGTACTATTAGCATAGATCCCAGGCGCCGGGCGCCGGGCGACGTCGGCGCGCGCGCAGGTGCGGCTGACCCACATTCCCTATCGCGATAACACCTGAATATTGATCGCGCTTTTGCAATTGCGAATTCTCCGAAAGTGAATTTTGTTTGTCCAATTCCAGGACCACGTGATTTACTTCAAGTGTTATCAGTGCCCCATGTTTGTCAAGTATTTTATTTTATTTACTTAAATATTGGGACTGTCTTGGATAAAAACAGAGTAGGTTATTTGTAAAATGTGCCTTCAAATTAAAACAAACTTCATATACATGTAGCGACCAAGTTGGTAATTAACGTTTTCAGACCAAACTAAAACAATGAATTCCTGGGACAAATTCTGTATGAGGACTGAGATAAGGAAATTTCGCCGTAGGCAAAAAACATGTCAACCTATCGAGTATCTCGTATGCTAACGTAGAAGAACCTTATAAAAGGAGAAGCTTTTGGCGGCTAATATCACAGTTTGACATCAACATATTAAACGTCTACCGCAACCAACAACGGTTTAAAACTTCTACACTTTAGCCTTTAGGTAACTTCAAAATTTTGCGTCCACGTGTACGCTTGCCTAGTACTCGTAGTAGCTTTATCTTTAGTTCATGATATCATGGTATTATTACTATCTCCTGTATACGGACCACTCCTTCACAAAAAACAAATCAGATTGGATAATAAAAAGTCAGTGTTATCTCATTATACTTTGCGGTTCTTCCCCTTAATGTTGGGTTTAGTAGTTAGTGACAATGAGCATTCAATTAACCTTTCCAATTTTCAAGGTTAATAATCGTAATAATGTAGAATCGTAGGTCAGAATTCCACGTTGGATAAATGTATCACTATTCGAATAAATAACATCCTATTTCCTTATCGATTGTTATCATCATCATCATAAGTCTGTCACAATCTACTGCTGGCCCAAGGGTCACTGTTGCCCTCATTATGGTAAACCAGCGGTCGCCCGCGCCTCAATTCGCGTAAATTTTGGTTATACATATTGTCATAATATAACTTAAAGCCTTCCTCGTCAAATGGACTATCCAACTCAAAAATATGTTTTCACCCGAAGTAGTGGTTCCTGAGATAAGCGCGTTAAAACTTTAACTGTCAAAATACATTTTTCATTTAGTGATACAGATACTTATTTTGAATTTGTCATGAATATAAATACGCAAATTCGTCATTGATTGATTACTGAATCATCGCAATCCACCGGCCAACGATATGTAATGCGACGTGTCGAAAGCGGGCGATCGTATCATGACAAACAGACCACGCGCGACTCCGCTATGAATATTGATGTCGCGTCAAGCCTCGGCTAATAGCCGCTTTTACAAACGATGCTCATCAGAACGAGTCTATGAAACACTGCTGGAAAAGGAATTCGTACAGTCGACTAGCTTGGACACTGTTATTGAGGCGGTTGAGTAAGATTGTTAACATTGGTGTCTAATATGAAGCAGTCTGCAAAAAATATTGGTCTTCTGCGGTATGCTGTGGTGGTAGCAGTTTGAGCTTGATAGTACGCGAATTCCTAAAATAGAGGGTGCACTGATTCGTTACAAATTCTTTATAAGCCAAGGCAAGGTCTTGTTCCTATGAAACTGACAATGAGGTTTCTGAGAATTGGGACATTAGGTGAGTGGCGGTAGAGATGTCCCAAATTTTCCCAGTTTAATTTGTTGCTTTCTCTTCGTTGTACATACTAATTTACCACTTACATACATTATTAAAATGAACTAACAACTTTTATTTATTGATCTTCGAATGAGAAGTACATATCATGTAACTACCTAAGTCAAAAAGCAATATAGTTCCAAAAAGTAATTATAATGATGATATTTGAAATCATTGAATTATAGATCTTTGATAGTAAAAATTAGGCGCCGCACCTACACGGCTTTCCCTGATAAAACGAATGTGTCATCAATCAAATATTTTGCATAAATCATGTCGCTCAGTCGCTTAATCATAAATAATTAAATTCCGTTATTATTTGAAGTACCTACCTTAAATAGATTTTCTATCTTAACAGATTTTTATTTAAAATGGTGAAGAAAAAATTCAATTTAAATAATAATATTATTATGTAAATAAAGTTGATGTGAGACAATTGCCTTATGAATTTTGAATGTATTAAAATTGCAATGTGAATTATACGTAGTTTTCCTATATATAATATTTCCTAAAATTTCCTTATGATGTAGACTTTGTAAGATTATGCCCACCCCTAAAAGGTATATCTGCATACCACCACCATGAATAAATTCGAACATGCTAAATACCTGACTAAGATCCATGGCAGCTTCAGTCGTGTAGACACCAATACGAAGATCGGAAGGTCCCCGAACACCAGACATGCACTATTTCCAAGTCACTTTTCAGTTCAAAGTTCCACTTGCGCGACTAACTAATTTTTGTCCAATCAACGACACGCGAAAACTCACTAGCAAACTTCCTCTTTTACATATGAATGAAAAATTAAACAATTTAGCTGAGATAAGGTGGCGATAAAACTAAAGCAAAGTCAGTCTCAAATACAATAAGATAATGGGGGAGTTGGCGCGAAATGACTGTTGCACTTGTATGGGGAAATGGCGCGAAGAAAATTTGATACAAAGTTAGGTTAGGTTTGGAAAATTTGCGTATGTTGTCCCGGGTCACTTTGAGTTGTCGCAAATGTGGATCTGCGCTTACGCATGGGCAGGTCCGGTGCGTGAGTGCCGCGGCGCAGGTGGCGCATCCCGAACTCCGCGATAGCACGCAAACCCAACATGACGTCACGCACGATTACGGGAATCAACATGTCAAACACTCGATAGTTAATCATTTAGTCAATGGGGGCGTTTGGGCGAAAAAAGCGTTTGCAAGCGTTTGTAAACAAAATGGCGATTGTTAGTGCAAACTGTACAGTTTTCGTCCAGGACGTGTTTGCTAACTGTCAGTTTACTGTGTTACCGCTAAACAATCGCCATTTTGCGCTAACAATCGCCATTTTGTTTACAAACGCTTGCAAACGCTTTTTTCGCCCAAACGCCCCCAATTTAACACAACGCGAACCGATTTCGACCGCACTCTAAACTGCAAAACACTCGCGCAAACCAAAAGTTAGTAATCCGGTATTTGACTGACAAGTAAAATCACACACGTTAATTAATGTCAAAAACTATAAGAAATACTAAGCTAAGACATCACATGTTAATATTGTCAAATTGATAATTTTTAGTTTCGATTAACTATTATATAATACCGTGGCAAATTAAGATTTACAAAATTTATTTTAAATGCTGTCAAATACCCAATTGACTTGTCATTTCCCGCGTCCACGCGTCACTGAATTTGAATTAAGATTTGTCAAAGACAACTTTTTTACAATTCCAAATTCAAATTGGAACTAGAGCTGGATGTTGGGTCAAGCGGTCCAGGGTTAATGACCTTTTTTATTTGAGCGTGTAGTTCTTTGCTTACATCAGTTTCTAGTTATTATTTAATGTAAATCCAAACTTCAACATTTTGCATGGGTTAAAAAAAATTGATGAGACCTTTTACTTATAATTAGCGGGCTAGTATTGCAGGTTTGAGGACGGTCTTTTTTGGGGTGATTTTTAGGCACGCACTTGCTTCTGTCTCGTTATATTTCCGAGCCTGAAACTCAGAGGTAGTGCAAAACAGTTCATATAAACTATAAGTTAGCGTATATCAGTTGCAGTTAATATTCGACCCAGTGAGTTGGCGTGGTAGGAGCGGAGATATGCGTGTTTGCTCTGATAGCGCGCCGAGAAAGTTATCGATCCGCAAACATTGCTATCGATCTGTGTCGCCAATCATTATCATACGAGTGCCTGCGGTTAAACAGGTTACTTGCTATTCCATCAGTTCCAAAGAATAATAATATGACTGTTTGTTTGATAAAGGGCCGTGTAATTCCGAGTTATGCTGGCCTAAAATAGTAGGTACTCTCCCATTCGTGTCGTTCGTGTCGCATGCAGTGACTAAGGGACATTTTGGGGGATGGTCTGTTGTCTATATTTACATTTTATATTTGGGCTACACTGATTTTTCGTCTTGACGCGGCGCTGGGTGACTTAGAGTTTATCCCTCATCTGGGGAGGCCTAAGTCCAGCAATAGAATGGTGGTGATGACATAAGGCATAGCTCGTCACCTTTTAACTGCTCCCTACAAAACAGGAAAAAATTGGTACCTAATTCACGAAAAAATGTATGAATCTGCAATGTCTCTTCGTCACTTCTGTGAATATTTTTCGAGCCAGTGATATAATCTAGTCATAGATTCCCATTATCTATTATTTAACTATTTAATAACGTGGAGTAGAGTGAATGGGTGATAAAGGCAGGAGTGTGCATGGTAATGCGGGGTGACGACCGATAGCGCGATACCGATGGAAGGTGACAGGTGACTAGCCGGGGACAAAGTTAAGGACGAATGTGGGTCGAGGTATATATCCATAATTTACTTGGCTAATTGTTTCAAGGTTTACTTTTCGATAAAGAATGAGATGTGCAACTATGAACAAGGCCGACGAGGCACTGGTCACGCAATCGGCCATTCTAGTACCCATTTAAGATTACACCTCTTTTTAGAGATTTTATTTTTTTACATTAGACGTTATTTTATTATAGTCAATTTAAAAGAAGAATTGAAAAGAGCAATTATCGAGTTTCTTGCCGCTTCTTCTCGGTAGATGACTGCATTCCGAAGTCGGTGGTCGAGTCATTCTATTATAATATTATTATTGGCGATTTATGTGCCTTGCAGAGGCCTACATAAATAAAGTATATTTTGATCTGATTTCATTGATTATAATTGCACATATTAATATGTCAAGTGCCTAAAAGCTACCTAGATAGAAAAGTCACCTAAGCAGTAAAGGGCCACTGCGGCCAAACACTATTTCTGTTTCATAAAATATAAGCATTTCTTATCTACGAATATTAGGTATTCTGCGAGCTAATAATGTTATGCATGCATTTGATTTTACAGTACATTTAAAATACAAAGAAAAACGCCACTTCTCATGCAAACATTATTTTTAATTAGTATAACAGACTGTGTTTATTAGAAATGCGTGTTCACTTGTATTATTTTGACAGGCCCGTTGGTCGAGTGGCTAGAGACCCTGGCTACAAAACCAAGGGTCGCGGGTTCGAATCCCGATAGGGGCAAATGTTTGTGTGATGAACATCGGCATTTGTACTCGAGTCATGGATGTTTATAAAAGTATTTAAGTATGTCTATCCGTTCCCTAGCTTCCATAGTACAAGCTTCGAGCTTAGTTTGGGGCTAGGCAATTGGTGTGTTAGTCCAAGGCATTTATTTATTTATTTATTTATTTATTAAATACTGAGCAATTAACTGTTGCAGAACCTAATTGTTATCGTTTTTTTTCCCTAACCAATTTTACTTCACAGTTGTTCCTATCATAATGTGGTGAAAGTGAAAGTAACCGCAATTCCCAATGCATAGGTATAAATATATGGTCAGTTTGGGTCTTGAAGTGTCATTTGCAAGATCGATGGTTAACAGCGCTCGGTGCACGACGACGGCTACGGCTGCCCTGGAACCGAGAAAATGTGTATGATAATAAAAAAAATATATTTACAAAAAACCGGCCAAGAGCATGTCGGACACGCCCATGAAAGGGTTCCGTAGCTAAAAGATGGCCCGACCGCTTAAGACACCATTTAGTAAGGGCAACTGCACGTCATAAGTTGGTCGAGTTGTATAAAAATAACTATGTATGATACAGAGTTCGCTATAGGTTTCGTTGAAAGTACTTACTTGGAGGTATACAGGACATTTTTTTCAGAATTATTGTAATAGTATTTCAAAAGTTAAGGGGGGGGGGACGCTCTAATTTTAACTTTGTATTAATATATCTCGAGACTGGAGTGTTTGATCCACATGGTTTCAAGGCAAGTTTTATTGTATTTAAAAATACCTTTTTAACGATACCCCACACGATGGGGTAAGTCAATTTTTTTTTTTCGAATTTACTTTTCAATGTATGGGAGGGGGGGTAAAAATAATTATTTTTCGATTATTTTAAAAACCAATTCTTGAATTATCACTATACATCTCTCCACCAATTTTCGTGGCAATCGGTTCAGAAACGGCGGAGAACGAGCCAGGACAGACAGACAGACAGACAGACAGACATGACGAAACTATAAGGGTTCCGTTTTTTGCCATTTGGCTACGGAACCCTAAAAAGGAACACCAAAAAGATAATCTTGAATTTCGAATATAATATTTTTGCAATTAGCAGCCTGTGTTTCAGTTGTTTAAATAGCTAAATGAGGTATAGAACAACGAAGGCGACATGTGTGTGTAAGTTCATCAATAAGTTTGTAGGTAATTATTGGGGTTAAAATTAAGTATCGACCATACATAAGGACCTTTTCGTATTTATGAGCAAAACACCGCCCATCTAGTGGAGGCCATGTCCAGCAGTGAACCGAAACATATTATGATGATTTACCTTTTGTATCTCTGTCAGTGTCACAACGTTTGTCAGGTAAGGCAGTTTGTGTCGGAAAATAAAGAACTTTGCGGTTTAAAGTATTTTTTCTTAATATTTAAACGTTCCCTGGACAATTTTTTAAGACCAAAAGAGCCTAATCGTTCCGCCATTCTTGAGTTTTACGCAGTCTAACGACCAGCAATAAATTTTTATCTATAGGTATAGAAGATTATTCATGTGTCAATGAATTGAGAAACTGTACTATTTGAACGCCTCGATCTAGTGGTTTAAGTACCGGGCCAGGGTCGCGAGGTCCTGGGTTCGATTCCTGGGTCGGGAAAAATTTGCGTTGATTTTTCTGAACACAGCCCGGGTCCATGATCACCAACCCGCATTTGGCAAGCGTGGTGATTAAGCCAAAACCCATCTTTGTAACGAAAACATGATTTCCAATGATGGAGCCCTTTGCCCTGCAGTGGGACATTAATAGGCTGTTACTACTACTATTTGAACATATTATAGCAAACTTACCCTAATATATTCAATCTCCAAGTATGTCCAGCAGTGATGCAGCCGTGATGAAGGAGCCTGCTACTTCTCTCGCCACTCCGCGGGTGCCGTCGCCTCGCCTCAACCTGCAACAGGAGCGTGTGAGAACCGCCGCGTCACGACAGCGTGGGAACCGCCGGGTTAGGACGGGAACACACGGACAAGTAGTTACGCTGTTTGTCCTTGTAATGTGAACGAGATCTTGGGAGGCTGTCATTATGTCGGATGAGTCTGGTGAACACAATCACGTTGTTGTGGTTCGTTGACACTACCATCAGCAGCTCTATGATGGAACTACTGATAATAATTGACAACAGAAGTTCCATTACAAATGAAATATAGAATAACTAGCGGCCGCCCGCGGCTTCGCCCGCGTTAAATTCGGGGTCGCACAATGTTCCTTTTCTGGACACAGAGGAGAACTCGAAACGGACTTAATGATGTAGCTTTCCAACAGTGAAAGAATTTTTCAAATCTGCCAAGTAGTTTCGGAGCCTATTCAATTCATACAAACAAACAAAAAATCAAACCTTTCCTCTTTATAATATTTGTATAGATGGAACTAGTGTTAATTTTGACTTGACTTTGTAATCTCCTATGACTTTATATCATACTGCCTACAATGACATACGGAGCCGAAACATGGGTGCTGACCAAAGACATCCGGCACAAAATACAGGTTGCTCAACGTGCAATGGAGCGCGCCATGCTAGGCATTCGTCTTACCGATCGCGTCCCAAATGTCGAAATCCGACGTGCAACCAGAGTGGCAGACATTGGGGTGCGATGTGGTTCACTCAAATGGCAGTGGGCGGGACACTTGGCTAGATGTACTGACGGCAGATGGACCAAAAGCCTTACTGAGTGGTGGCCCAGGTTTGGCAAACGAGGACGAGGACGTCCTCCTAACAGATGGTCGACCGATATAGTTAAAACGGCGGGTAAGACCTGGTCGAGACTGGCGCAGGACCGCCGCGCATGGCGTTCCTTGGAGGAGGCCTATACCCTGCAGTGGGATCATTTTTAAAGGCTGATGATGATGATGATGACTTTATATCATGATGGACCTACTAGATTCATTTTAAAATATTACAAGCTGGCACAAGCAATGACATTTTGTATGAGCAATCCTTTTACCTGTTTTATTATCTGTTTTCGTGGTAAACATACTATAAAACGCTGGCACATTTATATTATCGATTTTCAAGTATATAGGTATACAGAGAATACTCAGGTATGACCAGTTAAGAAATTGACACTGCTTTTGATTACGATTTGACAACAGCGTTAAAGGTAAAGATTGGCTCTTTACCATCGATACAGGGGAATATGTATAAGCAGAAGACGTGACGCTGACCTTGTGGTTGAGAATTCACTCGGTTTTTGGCAATAAAATTTTCTCTATCATACTAAATCAAAAATGTGCAACTACTGAACGAATTATGACTTATTATCCCGATTAAATGCTCTCATGGGATAACACAGGGGTTTTGAAAACGCGGAAAAATCCGCGGGTTAAAACTTTTTTATAAAATCAAAACAATCTACAAATTGATCCGGAAGTAGCAAGAGCTTGTATGCGCAAGGCTTTACTTGAGGGCGGCGCGTGAGTGGCGCTAATGACACGGCGCAGGCGCAGGGGGCATCGACGCTTGTTACTCGCGCTTAACCAGAGCGACCGCCTTTCTTTACCTAACTTGGTTGGTGCTTTTTTCTAATAAGTCTTATAAGTTATATAACACGCTGTTCCTTAGAGGTAGGTAACTCAGAAAAGCCTGTAATTGCTCTCGGAGCTTTAAATTGACGTTGTTTTTATATTGTTTTAAGAAAACGGACGACTAAGTAACAAACACACAGTGTAGAAGACACTTAAAAGTTCATGCGGTGTGAGCTATCTACACTCTAGATTGTCCATGACTTGAATGAGGGAGACTTTAATCCTCTTTTCAATAATATGTTTGATCGTAAAACCTACTTCGCCTACCATGTAAATGGAAATTAAGCTTACCGCGAATTAGGAACATTATTCATAAGCATTGCCTGTCACGCGCCACCAACTTACTTGAGAGTAGTTGAAAAGAAATGAAATGTCAAAAAATAATGTCTCCCAATAAAACACTCTCGGCAGGGTCGGCAATAAAACCGCGTGTGCGGTCCCGGGACTCAGTGTAATGCAACAATTCAAATCACCCTCGATCCCGGCATTATAGAGACATGAATATTTCCCGGTGCCAGGCGGCGGGCGGCGACCCGATGACAAATTTATCGCGCACGGACTATAAAAAGTGCTCGTAAAAATATTACTACGTACGGAACCTCGGCCCTGCCCCCTCCCCCGCGCCCCGCAGGACTCCCGCGAGAAATAACACACTTTGTCTTAGAGAGAATCGCGTCCAATCGCGGGACAAGAATGCGGGAGATGATTGATACGGCGTTTGGTTACATCTTAATATTAATTAAGTAAAAAACTGAAGAAATCTAATAGTAAGCGGTTACAGCTAAGTCCGTTGTGAGATGCTTCAGCAGGAAGCAAATATTCTTATTCTTATATTCTTTAGAATAGCCGCAGACTATAATCATTTCTGAAACGAGACAAACAAAACTTCTTGCCACATAGACGTTCAGTAAATTGATTGGAAGTGACGGTTTGTACAGGCTTCAGGGAGGAATGGAATGATTGAGGTAAGTAGCAACCACAGATTATATCACTTCTGTTGCATATGAAGAAGTCTTCAAAGAAAAGATCCCCCTTAAAAAGTACAGATCACAGTATTGAGCAGATTAGCTGAAGACCTAGTTTCGTAGCTGGTTGTCAGGCGGTAGGTATCATCGGTTACGATATTGTTGGCTAAAGCGGGCTCTGTCGCGATCGCGTTTACGACGCGCGAGAAGGATCGCGCCGCATCCATCTTGTTTAGTGTGATTGCGCCGATCCCGGTACGCGACGCTATTTGCGACAATACAACGCAATCCGCCTTGATTTCCTGACGGCTCAAAGGATCGACACCTATGAATGGGTAAATGAGCGCCTCTATGATTGACCGCTATAAAATATCGGATTATTCCCGAAAGATTTCGAGCAGCCTGATATTGTTATCCAAAAAATAAATCCCGGAAACTTCATCATTACGTATTACGTACACAATATAACCAAAATGACGTAATAATTTAAAACAAAGTAAAAGATTTACTTTTCCCCTACCATACATTAGTTGCTGAGTCACTTTGATCGTATAACTGCAACGAAGTAAAACTGTTCCGGAACGCATTTGCCAACCCAGGAAACAAGAAGCCATTAAATTAAAAGTGCTTAAAAGAAATAAGTCAATTCAGCGGAAATTCAAAACAAAACTCATAAAAGTAAGTTTACGTAGTTGAGGAGAGAGTAAATCAAAAGTGCCCTGGGGCCCAGCGGGGCACCCCGTGCCCCCGCCCTCGCTGCAATAAATGCACATCGGGCTAATTCCCGCTGAGCATGCAAAACTACGAGGAGCCGCCGCGCCCCCACCAGACTAATTTACTGGTAGATATCACTGAGAACTATGTAGTTGCGTGACTGTTCGCTGAGATAACAACAAAAGGAAGCAGCATCTTGTATAAACCACTTTTCCACATAATATCGCATTATTTAGAATCTCTGTCAAGAATATCGATAATACTTTTGATCATCTCATCATTATGATACAGTCGGAAGGATTTGAAAATTGAACATCGTATCGGCTTCTAATTTAGCGTAACGGTTGAAAAATCGGCATCAATACAGTATGTAGCAGTAGTAATTTGATGTTTCAAAGCATAACACAAGTGAAACTGATTATGGTCAATACAAGCCTAGTTTTCCAAGCAATGTAATAAGAATAACAAGTCACACAATGTCATAGCAAATACTTTATTTGGGAAACGATGCTACAATGCCAAATGAACAAAAAAACTCTCAGATTATTGAAGACAGAATCGAGCGACAAAAGTGCATGTGCACTTTCTCACCGGCACAACCGCCAAGGTGTTTGATATACAAGACAAATAACGTCATAATTGTGCGTGTTGCGCGACCATACCAGCACCCCGGCACCCCATCGCCGGTTTACGAGCGATATTTATAGCGCACGGACACTCGCCGTTTTTTACGAGATACGTAAAAGCCGCGCCGAAGATTTACGCCAAATATATTCCGACTAATGCTGATTGCTGCGCTCCCTGGCCTAATGTTATTGGTTCCAGCCAAATGTTATGGAGATTATATTGTTTTCACTTTTTTGTAACGAAAACAGTGGAGGGACTGGGCAGGCAACCTACGTAGAAAAGTGATTTATTTGGTAATACTAACCTAATGGCAGATGCAGTCCAGTTATTATTCTTATAGATTCTCATCCTCTATTATTCTCTCAAATGGCTCAGCCTCATTTTGCTAAGTAGAGAGAGAATAATTTTACTTTCAAAGCATTACCTATTGGTCATATTCATATAAATTTTATTCTTGAAGAACAGAATAATCTTAACTATTTCAAAGGGGAGACAGTCTGATATTTGAATATCAAATAATTAGCTGACGAGCGATGATACAAGAATGTTTGATGAAAGCGTATGATTTTGTTCCGTACTAAACGAGGCGGACATTACAGTTTCGCGGTGTATGTTCAGTTTAAATGAGACGTCGCGCTGACAAAAACGACTCCCGGCCCGTAATAAGGCGAACGATCAATTTTTTGATAGTGTCACCGGCGGCGACCAGTCATTTCTTACGACAACATTTGATTTGAGTCCCGCAAATTCAATTTGCGGCACAATGCCGGAGGTCGCGATACGCCGGGATGGAAAGCAAACTGGAACCCAAATAAATATTCGCTTTAGCAACAATCGGACTCGCAACTCACACAATTACGACGGAATGGAAAACCTTAGATAAATAAAATCGGAAGCGCCCGCGGCGGGAGGGGACTTTTCCGCTAAAACAGAAAAAGCGAAGGCAGCAAACACAAACATCGGGCGAATGTAGCGAATTTCCAAAGTCCATTCGGTTTATTGACACACGAGGGGAGGTGGCCGAATTCAAATCCCCCGGCTGGCGATTTACAATAAATTTTCAAGCAGCGAATATGTTTGCAATATGTACAGGGCCGGAGGGGCCCCGGCCCGCGCCCCGCGGCGACGTGAAGGGCCCAATTTTAAACACTTGCTGAGGAATGTAAGTTGTTTACAACGTAATCGCCGGCCCCTCGAGCTGTGAATAAACTTCAAACGCTGTTAACATGGAGCCGCGCCCCGGGCGAATGGAAAATATGACAAATCGACGCGGTTCATTCATGCTACATTGGAAAGTTGGACGTGAAATTGAGTTATCGTGGTGATTGCCGAATTTAGAAATCCTTTTACGTTTCATCTTTTGTGCGTGTACAAGAATGAAGGGTCATTAATAGAGAACAAATTTTTTTTTTGTATAATGGGCGGATAAAGTGACCGATAGAACAAAGAAAATCAGGACAGAACACAGGACACACAGTCTCAATGACTAATAACGACTTAATTTGATAGTCAAGAAAAAACCTCAAGTCATCAAAACTAAGAATAGTTTCAGAAGACACGCAAGCAACAACATTTTTAATACACACATTTTGTAGACAAGATAAGACTCTGATGATCATCTACCTACTATGCCATATTGATTCTTCTTCCCTAAATTGTAGGCGCAGTATAAAAATACAAAGGTAGCCCGTTTCCCGCATTCATGGCCGATGCAATAAATGCATCAAGGGTCGGAGGGCCCCACTCTCCAGTCCGTCCGGATATTTATTGTTTTATAAACCCCATGTGAGGTTTTCTTTGAATAACATTATTTTGAAAGTGTGTGTTGTCATTGTTAATCAGTCATAGAAACTTTACGACATACATACTTATTGATAAAAGTATCCTAATATGTGTTTCCTGGATGAGTTATTCATGTTTCCCATACAATTTTATTAGTAAATGGATCATCATTACAATTCAAAACACATTAATGGCTGTTGTACAATTACAACATCCTCTCAAGGCATTGTTCATGACAAAGTAATGTTAGTTCTATAATAACAAAGGTTTTCAGCAATTAGTGCTCTCCATTTTCCCCGTACCTCGCTTGTTCGTTATAAACAACTTACAATTTAATACCCATGAAAAAAAGGGAACGGAACAAGGGTGTTCCCAAAAAACAGAACATTACAGAAGAAAAATGCTCGAAGCGAATGTACAGCGAGCCCTCATTACGCCGGGCGGAATTCCACTCTTTATTTATGAAATAAAAATGAAAACATTTCTGCGGAGAGCTGACGAATGGCCGCCGCCCCCCAGCGTCCCCCCCCCCGTCCCCACCCCCGGCGGCGTCCCCCCGCGGGGACGTACATCTCGCGACATATAACTCGCACACCTTGTATCATATACGCGCTACTTGACAATTGGGATTGTTTGAATTGTAGTTTACAATGGCGAATCTTTTTAAAAGTTCAAAAATATGACTTTTCTAGTTGAGTTTCCTCGTTAAGCGTCTTTTAGAGCAAATATTAAAAATATAAAATATCAGTTTAAGTACTACTAGGAAAATGGGAGAATTGAAATAATGGCAAATTTTATGGCAAAGCACTGTTTGAGCATACTTGAAGTACTATGTACAATGCTTGAATATCAGAGTAGCCTGCAGTGTTGCAGTAGCTATGAACAATCGTATTGAAGTTTCTCATTAAAATATGTAGTCAGCTACAGCTTATTGGCCTGGTGACTAAACAGTTGTTGGAACATAAATTGTACATTCGCTAAATATGTGAATATCAATACACAAAACATACTTACAGAGAAAAGAAAAGTAGGTAGTGAATAAAACAGAAAATGTAGAATGAGATTAAGAGAACAATTTGAACGGAGAAAATAGTTTTGTGAGACAAAACGGGCCTTGTTGAATCTCAATTGGATTTCCATTTGTTGAAGCCGTCTGAAGTACTCGCAGCCGTATGTCCCACGTACTTACGCAGGCGGGGAGATATTCGATCAACTGGACAGTTGGGAGGGAAATGGCGTTTGGTGTTTGCGAACCCTGTGCGCTTTCAAAAGAAGAAATGTGGGGGATGGCGCGCGTGGTCGATGTTCACCCTGGCAAGGACGGCCACGTTCGTGTCGTCACGTTGAAGACAAAATGTGGCATTATGAAACGACCTATCACTAAACTGTGCCTACTTCCCGTGTCCGAACAGGGGGAATCAGAGGATCCACCTAGGACTACTGGCTCTGACAAGCAAGATTATCCTGGCGAGACATCAGCTAATGACGTCCCATCATCATCGAGGCGTACCCGCACCAGAACCAACAAATATTTAGCATACGCCACATTATTTTTCACATCATTATTTTTCTTATTCACTCCAACCTCGCAACAGCAAATATTATCATCAGTAGTCAATGTGACAAACTTGCAAAATGGTCAACAGAGCTTGTATTTTGACAAAATAACTAATCTACAGCATATAAGAGATGAATGGAAGCTCATCGTCTACTACAATATGTCTACCTACTGGCAAGGTCTATTAGACATGGAACACTTTATCGTACACATAAAGGAAGTCGCCGAATCGGACCCTCAATACCACAGCATCCTTTATCAATTAGAGCAAGAAATACGAGAAATCAAGCACTATAATACAATATTACAACAAAAATCACCGAGTAGACAAAGGAGGGCTCTAATCGCAGGCGTGGGATACTTAGCGAACTCCTTGTTCGGAGTTTTGGACGAAAGATTCGCAGAAAAATACGAAAAGGACATCATAAAAATCACACGAAATGAAAATCATCTTAGAAACTTAATTCGTAATCAAACAATAGTGATTGAAGCAGAATACAATGTACTAAAACGTAACGTAAGTTTTTGCCTATTAATGTTCCACTGCATGGCAAGGCCTCCGTCATTTGAAATCTTGTTTTCGTTACACAGATAGGTTTTGGTTTAGTCACCAAGCTGGCCGATAAAGGATTGGTAATCACTAGCTAGCCCGGGCCGTGTTCGGAAAAACAGACGCAAAATTGCCCGATCTGAGAATCGAACACAGGACCTCGAGACTACGGCCAGTTCATTAAACCACTAGCCCATCAAGGCGAAGGGGAATACACGAAATGCACATTTATAAAATGAGGTCCTTGAAATCTACATTATTTAATTAAAACGTATAATACCCTCCGGCCGTATTCGGCCATGGCGGCCGATCTTACGATCAGCCAGGTACGCAGGATATATTATAGTGCACAAGTGAATGCGCAAGCACAGGTGCACTCTCTATTCCTTCACTCTCATAATTCGGTGGGACAGCAATCTGACACGACCGTAGAGAGATCAGGCGCAGGACCAACGGCTTAACGTGCCTTCCGAAGCACGGAGGAGCTCGAGATGAAATTTTTCGGTCACCCATCCGATGACTGGCATCTGCGAACGTTGCTTAACTTTAGCAACCGCAGGCCGAGTGCGCTAACCACTGCGCCATCGAGCTCCTCAAACGTATACAATTAAAACGTATACAATAGTATCAAAGTACATATGTTTTACTTTGCACTTTTAATCGCCAAGAAGTAATCTTGTACTTCACAATTTGTTTAACCTACTAACAGCAGACATACTATACAGAGGTCCAGTTTTAGTAATTAAAAATGAGGGGGTGAACATTTAAGGTCTAAAATACTTGTACCGACTACAAGGCATTCTCCAGGTCTAGTTACCCGGCAGGGGTTGGGTAGGAGACACCCTCTTAGCACACGAGTACGCAGTAGGTATTTTAATTGCATACATGTGACTGTAGATAGTTTAATTTTGCTCGGGCCCCGGGGGCGCGGGGGTAGAGGGTGGGGGGAGGGGACCGGAAAGATTTTTCAATTACCAACTTTGTGCCGTTCGCTCCAATCTCGGGGCACAGACGAGCGCAGACGCAGAGGCAGCTGCTAATTATATAACCTGATTAGTGCACTTGCACTGGCCTGAAGGCTTCATTAGTTAATGCAGTAGGGAGTTCTTGGAATAGTTATGTAACTGATAATGTAGGTTACGAAGTCGACATTTAAAATGATACTAACTAATTCTAAACCCGTCAATAGTTTTTCTAACAATAAATGAATAATATTTCCATTTGCTTACTCATAGATGGTGTTATATCTACAAAATACTTCATTCTCTCTAAGTTACACAAAAAACTTTCGATTCGTTCGTCGAACGTTCTGTGAAAACTGCTACACACTTACTTAGTTGAGATTCGTTTCAACTCAATTCGAGCCTAGCAAGAGTATTTTCTGCCTATAGTTCTTCTCTTTAGTAACATAATTATTATAATGTGTCTTATAAAGACCTTCATGTGAAGAATCCTAAATAGCCAACGAGGTGGATAGCATGTATACTTATTGTCTGTTACCAACCAATTGAACGAAAATATTTAATTACGTCTCTGTCCCTCGCCTATTCTGAGCACTGTGGAATTCTTAATATCAGTGCGCGCTAACTACGCCCGTATAATATTGGCTACAGGCGGAATGCCCCCTCCTCGAGACTGGAGGAGACGCCCGTCGCAGAGTTTAACTCGCCTGAACATGACCATGGTGTGGTGATGCATAGAACAAGTCTTGGACACTCGTCATGCAGAACTGATCAACAACTTCAATAATTTGATTTGTGTAAGATTTTTATAAAGAAGTCACAAAAGGACCTTTATCTTCTTTTTTTCAAAATAACCCATAAGTTTCCTAGTCCGCTTCTACTTCGTAAATTCCTTTAAATTGTCAACTATCCAAAACTGATAAAAACCCGTGGTTATGCTACACTAAATTCGCTAGAGAACAATTTCTACTTTCAACCATAACCGCAATCAGACGTCGAATATATGTGTATATAATGTGCGTAAGGCCAAGTACCTATTTACTTAAATAAAATTATATTAGTAATTGAGACGTCAATGAAAGGCCGGAGTAAGCGACAGACTGTTTAATAAAAATAAGTTGACAACCACCCTCATGTTACACTGATATTTGACATTACTCGTCACATATCTCCCCACCAAGTTAACAATTAATTTTTTAATTAAATGTTATCGCTTAAACCTAATTTTTAAACTATACATCTTAAATACAAAGAAAACGCCTAAATGTGCATTAATTACAGTCTACAATCTTAAATAATCCCCTTATTTAGTTGGGGTTCCTTTTAGCTCGATTCCATGCACGCAGTGCTCGAGCGGAGGCGCCAAGTGGCGCCGGCGTTGCCTCCAGGCCGGCCTGGGGCGGGGTCGGTTCCGCGGTGGGCCGCGGCGACTCCTGCGGTGCCTTCGACGGCGCCCTCGGGCCCTCACCGTCGCCACTTGACGCGTCTTCGAATACATCACCCTCGGCTCTGTTATCGACCTCTACTTCGCCCTCGGAAACTGTGCCCTCTGCCTCAGCGGCTGTGCTTAATCTGGATAGTGAATACCTGTTCAGATCGGAACGAGTCTTCGGAATGATTTGGTCGGTATGTCTGCGCCACACCATTCCGTTACCTAGACCTAACTTGTACGAGACCGGCCCCGTTTTCTTTATAACCGTGGCTTCGGCCCACTTGTCCCCCCTCGGCGTGTAGTCGCGCGCGAGCACCGCGTCCCCTGCTCGGAAGTCCCTGTGCGCGCCGCCCGCGCGCTCGGCCCGGCGCTGCTGCTGGTCGCGCACGGCGGCCGCCACGTCCGGCCGCAGCGCGTCCAGCCGGCTGCGCAGCCGCCGCCCCAGCAGAGCTACCGCTGGCGAGATGCCCGTGGTTGCGTGCTCACAGTTCCGATATTGTAAAAGAAATTTACTAAGTGCGTTGTTTACGTCCTCACCTTCATATAATGCTCTTTTAATTGCTTTCTTTACCGTTTTCACGGCATTTTCGGCTGCGCCGTTTCCCTGAGGTCTATAAGGAGCCGAGGTTGAATGTTTAATACAATTGTTTTCACAGTATAATTTGAAATCGTGCGAAGAAAACGGTGGCCCGTTGTCGGTCACGAGCTGTGACGGTAGTCCAAAACGTGAAAAAATGCTTCTGAATACTTTAGTAGTGGATTCTGTATTTGTACTTTTCATCGGAACTGCCTCGATCCACTTTGAATGAGCATCTACTATTATTAAGTACCGAACCCCTTGACAGTCGGCAAAGTCGGCGTGGACGCGCTGCCACGGGTGCAGCGGGAACTCCCAGGGGTGCAGCTGCGCCCGCGGCGGCGCGTCGCGCACGCTGCGGCATGCGCTGCACGACCTACACACCTCTTCAATGTCGCGATCTAAATCTGCCCAATATATGTAGCTACGTGATAAACTTTTCATTTTATTCATGCCTAAATGACCTTCGTGAATTTCACTTAAAACTTGTTTTTGGCATACTTGTGGCACTACGATTCTATATTTATAAATAACACATCCCTGACTAACAGACAAATCATTTTTCCTTAAAAAGTATGGTCTTTCCGCGTCACAACTCGGACTCGCCGGCCAACCAAAATTAATGAACCCTTTAATTTTGCACAGTAATGGGTCACGTTCCGTCTCTCTCGCAATATCTTTGAAATTGACCGGCAATATTTCTTCCATTAAATTCATATAATCTACAGTGTCTACGAAACGACCCTCCTGAGGTAACGGTAATCGTGAAAGTGCATCAGCCGGACCATTGTCCGCCGAACGAACGAATTCTATCGAAAAATCGTATGCAGCCAGACGCGCCGCCCACCTTTGCAGCCGACTGGCTGCAGTTTGCGGGATGCCCCCCTTTTCACCAAAAATATACGTTAACGGTTGGTGGTCAGTGCGTAACACAAAACGCCTTCCGAATAGGTACTGGTGGTGTTTTGTGACACCAAATAAGATAGCGAGCGCTTCTTTATCGAGCTGGCTGTAGTTGCGCTCGGGCGCGCTGAGCGTGCGCGAGACGCAGCTGACCGGCCGCTCGGCGCCGTCCGCGTAGCGGTGCGCTAGCACCGCGCCCAGCCCGTACGCGCTGCTGTCCACCGACACCACCATCTCGCGCCCCTCTTCATAGTGCGCTAACACGCTGTCGCTCAGGAGTAATCGCTTCGCCTCACAAAACACTTTAGCACATTTTGAGTCCCACTTCCAATCCACGCCTTTTTTTAACAAATTATGTAAGGGTTGCAATATGGTGCTTAAATTGGGAATAAACCGCCCGTAATAATTTAACATCCCTAAAAAGCTTTTAAGTTGTGATACATTCCCAGGAACTGGTGCATTGGAAATGGCCTCAAGTTTTTCCGGATCGGGACGCAGGCCGTCTTTGTTAATTATAAATCCTAAGTACTTAACATCATCTTGTAGAAAAGTACATTTACTTAATTTAACAGTAAGCCCCATATTGCGTAATCTTTCGAGTACAGCTGTCAGATTTTTAATATGTTCAGTGTTGTTTGACCCTGTTACGCATATGTCATCCAAAAATACGACGCAGCCTGGCACCCCGCGCAATGTCTCCTCCATTATTTTTTGGAATTTTTCAGGTATACAAGAAAGGCCGTAAGGTGTGCGACGATACGCAAACGTACCTACATGCGTAGTTATCGCCGTATACTTCTGCGAGTCCTCAGTTATAAGACATTGCTCATACGCGTGTCTCAAATCGATTTTACTAAATTTCTCCCCCCCGCTTAGATTTGCAAACATCTCCTCGATGCGTGGCAGTGGGTAATAATCCCTTTTTAACTTAGGGTTTATGGTAATTTTATAATCACCGCAAATGCGTATGTCACCATTTGCTTTAACGACGGGGACAATTGGGGTGCCATAATCTGAGTAATCTACACGGTATATCGAGCCGTCCGCCTCGAGCCGCGCCAGCTCAGCCTCGACGCGCGAGCGCAGCGCCAGCGGCATCGGTCTCGCTCGCACATACACCGGTTCGTTATCTAGCTGTAGTCGAATAGATCGCTTACATGTACCTAATTTGTCACAAAACACTTCGGGGAATTTCTCGCATAACCGGTTTACAAATCCGTCATCTGCGATTTCATTTAGGTTTATTTGTGTTATTTTTAAAGCGCGCATCCATTGTCTTCCTAATAAAGGTCGAGCACCACCTTTAATAACATAAAGTGGGAGTGATTTGGCTATTTTATCCCCTAGACACACTTCCACCTCAATGTAACCCAGCGACTCGATTTGCAAACCAGAATAACATCTTAATATTAAATTATCGGCTACTATTTTTTTATTCGAAAACATACGTCGGTAGGTGTCCTCACTAATCGCGGAAATTTTGCTGCCAGTGTCCACTTCGCACTCTAAACTATTTCCGTCGATCCTAACCTTAATGAAGTATGGTTTGTTACCTTGAGCTGCGACTGCAATATTGAACATTCCATCATCCAATTCGTCACTTACGTAGTTTTGTTGGCCGCCACTCACACGCACTCTTTTACACATCACACGTAAATGACCTCTTTGCCCGCACTCATCACAGTTGTAATTCCTAAACCTGCACTTGTCTGGTGCGTGAGCCTTGCCGCAGCGCCAGCAGGCCCTCGCGCGCGAGCCCGCGCCGTCGCCGCCCCTGCTGCCGGCCGCTCCTGCGCCGCCTGCGCCGGTGTCGGGCGCCCGCGGCCCTCGCCCGCGCGAGCCCGCCGGCCCGCCGCGCGCGTAATGCAGGCCTTCGCCCGCCTCGCCGCCCGTAGCCCGAGACGAGTCTGTCACGGCCCCCGTGGACCCGCTTACCTCCGCATGCTTTTCCGCCGCCTCTAATGCCAGTGCTAGTTCAACTGCCTCTTTGTATTGTATTTTTTTTTCTGCAAAAATCCTGGATCGCATTGTATCGTTCGCGAGACCCGAAACAAACTGGTCACGCAGGTTCTCCTCTAGCGTTGAACAAGATTTACATTTTCCAAAATTACACGTGGCCGCGAGATGTTTTAACGCCTGCAAGTACTCCGTGAGGGGCTCGCCGGGACGCTGTCGGCGCAATCTGAACACGTGGCGCTCGGCAATCTCGGAACGCTGTGGTTCTAAGTGTTCCGTCACTAGTTTCACTAATTCTTCATACGTTTTATCCTCTGGAAAACTCGGTGAACACAGATCGCACATCAACGCGTATGTTTCTTCACCCACGACAGTTATCAACATAGGCACCTTCAATTTCTCTTCTATTGAATTCAGCATAATGTACTGGTTTACCCGACGAATATATGCAGGCCATAGCTTTGAAGCTAAATTAAAAGGTTCTATTTTCCCGATTGGCATTTTGAAAATTAAAACACGTTATCCGTTTACGAGATAATTAAAAAATCCGCTCCTCGTCGCCAATGAGACGTCAATGAAAGGCCGGAGTAAGCGACAGACTGTTTAATAAAAATAAGTTGACAACCACCCTCATGTTACACTGATATTTGACATTACTCGTCACAGTAATAAGAATAACTTTAACTTTTTTGAGTTCGCTTGTGACCACGGCTGCAGCATCGCAGCCGAACGTCAAGCAGTAAGTACTCAGGTACTTATAAAAATAATATCGCGTTTAGTCCCGTTGTAATGTTAAATAATAATAAGAATTTAAAAAAATTACTTATTATTCAGTGCGAGAAAATCTACAGCTATACCACGAATTCTAAGCAGCCCAATGAATCTGTTATTCCCTCCCATATTCCAGTTCAACCCCCGTACAAAATCAAAAGCGCGTCTGTCAGCGTATTATAAAGCGCTACATTAGACGTGTAGCGTTTATTGGACCGCGGCGTTGTTTCAACAATTACACGGTTCGCGGCCGCCGTCCAAATTGGATTCCGCAGCTTTGTGCGACTTCAAAGGGCAATAGTTCAGCCGGCTGCTAACGGCTATTGCTGGAGCAATTTTGATCGCATGAATTTTTACAGCTTTAACATTTTAAATGGAAGAAAAAGCCGCTTTAATCGCCTAATCCTACAATATTATTGTATTTTATTCAAACAAAAGTATGTGCGGTAATAGCGGCCGTAACTGCTTCTTAATTTCACAATAACAGAATCGAGTGAAGAGTTTCAAATGGAATACTTTTTTGTTTTCAATTAGGGAACTCGAAGATGTTTATAAAAATACATAAGATACGTTAGAATTGTGTTCTCAGGACACTGTTTAGTCACAAACCCATAGCTGGTAAGTCCAGTAGGTATGTACTACTAATGTTTAAAATGTGAAAGTTTGATTGTCTGGATGTTTGTCTGTCAATCACGCTGAAACTACTGAACGGATTATGATAAAATTTGGTATACAGGCATGGTTAAGACTGACTTAGGTGATAGGATATTTTTTATCTCGATTAATTTCTTCCATGGGATAAAACAGGAATCTTAATAACAAGGGTTAAGGCAAAAAAAATAGTGTTGAAATTAAATATTACATATACCAAGACAAACTCAATACCTCGTCTCCACATATTTGCATCGGGCTGAGTAACTAAGGGCGCTTTCATCAGCCTCCCCCAGTAATGAGCGTCTCGTCAGCTTATGCAAATACCGGTAATGTATTCCAGCCGCGTGCGCAGGGGCGGCGGACACACGCGCGAGCAGGGCTGGATCTGGGGACCAGAATATGTTTTTGTTAATTCACCGGTTCAGAACCGACACAACTGTTATGAATTAACTAGCAGTTTCCGCACACATAAGGGCATACTATGGTTTAAAGCCTTCCTCGACAAATGGACTATCGAACACAAAAATATATTTTTCAATTCGAACCAGTAGTTCCCGATATTAGCGCATTCAAAGTAAAAACAAACTCTTCAGCTTTGTAATATGAGCATAGATTGCTGTTCTTCTGTAAGGTCCGTAGATCTGAAGTGTAATTTAACTGTTCAAAATACTTTTAAATTACACTTTACTTTGACTACCCTGCTTGGTGTGAAGGTGGCTATTAGACCAAAAGGTCAGTTCAATACATGTGATCTTAGAGTATGGTAAATATACTAAAAGGAACATGTTACGTTGTGACATATCAAATACATAGGTCCTGCCGTACTGAAAGCTCTCATTTCCTAATGTACCTATAACTCAAGACATTTATACTCGTGCGTGAGATTGAGTCACATGCTAGATTCTGTATGAAGGTGTCATTTGACAGTAAACATGTAAACAGAGTGAAAAGTTTTACCAAGCTTGAATCCAGCCCTGGGCCCCGACCTGCCCGATCTCCCTAGATATTGGTGTCCGGCTCTGATCACGTATGCCGGGGTGCATTCGCGCATGCATGGTGCACCCTCGTCTTAACGAATCATTGTGTCGACTGTGCGCGTATCGATCCACAACAACCATTCAATATGTTTGGGCTCTAGACCGATCTCATAATAAGAACAATTTGATGAGTGAAATATCTTACTTACTTACTAACTAGGCTGGCGCAGCGACCCATTGTGAGTCTTGGCCTCCGATAATATCTGACCAACGAATATCAATCTAACCACACAGAAATGTCAAATATTTCCGCCATGTCTGGTCCGCACTTATAAACTAATTGGCATCTCTTATTTCAGAGTTAAATAAAATCAAAAACTGTGCGCCCATATCGCATACGAGAGGATATCGTATCAACCCTATTCAAAATAAATGTTAAAATACCTTCATATGATTTTGTCAAAGATCTATATTTAATAAATTCTTCTTTTGCCAGTTATCTTTGTTAATACAAGCGGCCGCCCGCAACTCCGTCCGTGTGGATTTCGGTTTCGGCACAGATAGTGTTATACTTTAGCTACAGCTTTCTTTGTCACATGGACTATCCAGCACAAAAAATATTTTTTCAATTCGAACCAGTAGTTGTTGAAATTAAGGTATTCAAACAAACGAATAACAAACTCTTCAGCTTTGTTATGTTAGTACTTACCTATAAGATTTTGAAAGAGATGCCAACGACACGTGGTGGATAATAAACATAAAGTACTTCTCTATAGTGTGAAATCAAATCCCTGCTTAAGCGGTATCCTGCCGCTATCGCTGCAGCGTCGTAAAAGTGCAGCGTTTAATAAACGCGCTGCGACCGAGCGGCTCGGTTTATGGCTCGTTGGCGGCGCTCACACACGGGTTTACGGGTTCATAATAAGGCACTATATTTATAACATTTTAGTATTTATAAGTAAGGGGCAGTTATTGCCAAGCAGAGATGAGTTCGTGATATGCTATTTGGCAGATTGTCAAATGGCCACACCAATTAATACAACAAGAACCAAGAAAATTATACGAGGATCGTGAAAAGTTGTTTTACGGGAACTCATTTCATTTCTACATTGGATACGAATTATTTTTATATTACCACAATAAACTAAATAAAATTAGACTTAGCAGACAATAAAACTATTACGCAAAGCCTATTCTACTAATCAATCACCCTGACAATCAGGCAGACGAAACTGTATGGTATAATTGTACTCATTACTCAACTATCTTGAGTGATGCTTTGGGGTTTAATTTTCCAATGAAAAGACACACATTTCCAGACCTCCACTTTTTATTTTCGCACAACATTTGCACGTTCATTCTATTTTGTTAACCAGGCAAGGAACACATGTCCCCTCGTAATTAGGGCCGCACTTTGCGCCTCGTTACGGTAGGTCCGGTCTCCGGTGGCGGCCTCGGCCAGCCGGTAGGCGCACTAGAATTACAGACCAGAGGTGACAACTAGGGCGTCGGAGTACTTGACAATATATGCGTGTCTTTTTGATTATTCTACAGGGGGATTCATAACCAAAATGGACTCTTTATTTATTTTCTTTCGGAAATCAAGCAACTTCCAGAATAAGTATTGTGACAAGCACTTTTTTATACAGAATATTTGCAACCCCTTGCATGTTTTATACAATTCCGTAGCCATCTGAAAGCCCTTAGAAGCATTCAACTTACAACTATCTGACGCAACACATAAGGCAACTAAGACAATCGAACCCTTAACGAATCGAGTAATGAAGTTCTTTGACGAATCGAGTTTTTAAGGACTCATATTATCGAGACGAAGATTGCGTAGCTCGATGGCGCAGTGGAAAGCGCGCTCGGCCTGCTATGATGGTGAGGGAATAGGGAATGCACCTATGCTTGCGCACTCACTTGTGCACGATATATGCCGCGTACTTGGCTGACGCCATGGCCGGGATGGTCAAAAAACGTTTACAACAATTATTATCATTTTAAGGACTCATCTTATCAAGACGAGTAAGGTGACTCCCCACTTTCCCACTACCCCATCGCGAATGCCACAACATCCAGGTGATAAACAGTTCCCGGCTCGATTGCGGCGGCGGCTGCTCATCAATCGCCGCAATGGCGCGATTGTCTCCTAGGCCGCAGCCAGGAGTTAATTTGCGCGCCGGAGGCTAATCCGCCGCCTAATTATTGCACCCTCGTGGAGGTTCCCCCCCCCCCGTATCCCGCACCCCCGCACACCCGCTCTGCTGGTAGGGTTGGTGTCGTATCTAAGATCTGGGTGTTGGAGTATTTGAGTATAGATCATAAAAGTTGAGCGGGCGGAAAGCGCTTAGGGTGGACGGTAAATTAATCCGACGTATATGCGAAAGATAATGCTCAAAGCTGCTGTTTACTTTAATGTGAAGTATCTAAAGACACAGGTCTAAGCTTGAGCAGCGTTCAATTTATTTGCTTCTACTTATTAAAGTTCTAAAATAATTAAAATAATGCATAATTATACACTAAATTGGAGACGACATAAAGTTAAGTGGTAGGCAACACATTTACAGCCCCTGTCAATTTGTTGATGCCCATCATGAACGAAATGATCACTTGACAAACGGTAAGTAAGGTTTCCGATCTTACATAAAAAATACGATTCCTTCTCATTGAACTACATATTTAACATTGGAAGTAAGGGTCAATGAAGCTTACGAGTTCCAGTAACATACGAGTATGTAGTTGTAGAGTGAACAGACTTCATGGTAACAAAAGTGCGCCAGCCCTGTTGAGCTAACGCTAAGTCGGGAAAATTGATTCCTTGTAACGACCGGGAACGTGATTATTGCAACATTTTAAACGCTCCTTTTCCTGAACCGCCGCTACTTTTCTAAGCACGCGACAAAAGCCATAAGGGTCTGGATTACTTTGTGGGGCTTTGATTCATTAATAAAAGGGCATTTTCTTCCGTCAGGTGTGAATTCGGAACTGATATTTTAACGATTGAATAAAAAATAAACTAGTGCAACTTAATGTTATCGAAATATTTATCTACCGTATTTCACATTTGTTTCATTTTATTTATTAATAATAAAATCTATGATAAACTTTCGATGTTAGCGACAGTGAACGTTTTATTTAAGAAAAATAATAGAAAGACAAGGTTCCCAAAACATTTTAACGGAGATACGCAGTAACCAGATGAGAAGCGAAATCAATACCCAAATAAGAAGGCAAATTATTCATAGCCCCGACGAGCAATAGCCGTAGTTTCACAAGTCGGGCACAATGACTGCGGGGCGGGGGCGCTGCAGCGTCGCCATGGCAACCGTCCCCGCCTAATCAATTGCAGAAATATGTACGACCCATTACCAGTGGAAGATGACCTCGGTCCCCCCGCGCGGGGAGTGTTAACTCTTACCGTATAGGGCCCGATGGCGATAGCGAGAGCTCAGGACACACTGGGCGGTCGGCAGCTAGGCGACATTACACACGTTTGGGAAGCGAAGAAAAGACGTATAGACGCGCGACGGCTATATGAGTTATATGGCTTTAAAATGTTGCGCGATCGATGCCGGCTAATGGCCGCGCTTTGTGTCTACGGCCTCTGTGCGCGGAACACGAGCTGCCGACCCGCTCTTAGGTTTTGTGACAGCAGCAGTTAAGATACGCCTTGCCTTCTCAGTACTTGGACAGGAGGCCAAATATTGGACAAAGAATTTTTTATTGGATGTTGTGTTGCTCACTAATGAACCTCAGAAAAATATATGCAACTTTTTTAAACGCTGATTGATAGGTCAAGAAACTGCATCGATAGAGACGAATAAAACTGTTTGTTCAATAAAACACTCTTTTAAAAATATATACATATGACTAGGATCTTATTATCTTATTACTTTACTGATGTTTACTACAATACAATCAGATCAAACTATCGTTCATGCATCAAATATAGGCATGCAAAATAAACCACAATTAATACTCAAAAGGTTTATTTAAACATAAACACAAAATACAAATTCTCAATACAGTACTAAGCACAAAACAACTAAGCTACACTAATCGAATATTCATCGTTCACACCTGTGTAGCTCGTAGTCCGTAGCGCGCCGTAGCCATTCGTAGCAATTTCGTAGCCCCGTAGTTGCAACTGCGGATGGATAAAAAATATTTCCATTTTTCACGAAATATTTACTTCCTTAATTTTATTCAAATAATATTTTCTACTGTTACACGATAACTTTGGCTGTTTCACTTTAAAATAGTAAGGCTCGAACTTATATAAGTTTCACAAATGATTCAAATTAATATTTCGCATGAAAACTTGTTGCAGGAGAACGATGATGATGAAATATTAAAAAAGCTGCATACCGTTCAACAAAGAGTATATGGCATGGTCTGGATGTAGCGATGTCTTCTCACGAGACCGTGCTTAGCGCCACCTGGAATGCGAATAGTGCAAGTATGGTTATATAATCAAAGTTAAGACGTAATCCAATATTGTATATAGGTTACCTTTTAGTTTTCTTCCAGATGCGAAATTTCAGAACTATCCAGGTGTCCTCATTGAGTCGTTTACCTCATTACTAAGGGATCGTGATCATTGTATCAAATGAAACACACAACAACTCTCTTGGCAATTTCAATGGAGTGGTTTGCCATTGCCTTCTCCATCCTCCAGGAGTATCGATCTGGACAGAATATAATTTTCTAATAAGAAACAAGATTTTTCATTGATATTTCTAGAAGTACCCAAGTCCCAAATTCAGCAGCTTGAATATGAAAAACCACCTCCAACATATAGACCGGTTTAAAATTACGTATTTTCCGAACCAAGCCAAATTAAAGTTTTTTCAGCTTTGAGTGTAGCCTTGATAAGGATTGGCATTGAGTGATTCTAAAAATAAGTAATGTTCCTATAAAAGAATATCTTACGGTTAGTATTAATCGTTTTCTTGGAATCACATCTCGTGTCTTGGGTGTATTGCAAGCTTCTGTGGACTTCAAGTGCATACTCGTGTGACCTGCCAACAACATAAAATAAAACATTTGAGTGCACCTTTGTATGAACAAAATTATACGCGGATGCTAATTATTCCATTTCATAGTACATTATGACGAATATTCAACGATAAAGCAACTTAAAATCAAAACAGAATTCGCAACTCAATCGCAAATACGATTCAAAGCAAACGCTCCATTTTCATTCCTTTAACAACGCGTTCACGAAACATCTGTATTATACTCATGTATATCAGCGTCTTACATCTCGCTCTAAGTTACTTTTAAATATGAGTGCATACGACAGCGTGGGGTGAGAGAAAGCAGATCTGGGGGGACCGTGGGGGGGGTGTATAATTGCGCCGCGGCTGCACTCGCGGCTGATATTTCTCATATTACCCCACTATTAATTGATAATGCGCCCCACGACCCAATATCGGCGCACACCTGCTACTGAAGGCTAAGATTAACATCCCTTATTGCTCCACTATTAATCGTTTGTTTAATTCGTACGCAGCCGCCCGCGAAATTAATTATACCCACTAATTGTGTTGGCAATATAGCCGACCTGGGCGGACGAGGTACGACTACGAGGTTGCGATATGCTGCTAAAGAATATTTTTGACAGAACTTTGGTGATAAACAAAATAATATTTTACGTGTGGATTTCTTGCATACGTGTCACATAACAGCTACAGAAACAAAACAACAAATTAAACAACGAGAATCGCATGAAAATTAAATCTGCTCTGAACTCTGACCCCGAGAAATAAAAAGTACATTCAGAACAATAAATGCGATCAGGAGGAGGAGTCGGAAATAAAAATTCACAAAACGTATTCACCCTCTAAAATAACCGTTGAAAAGACAACCCACACTCCATTACGTGATTTAAAAATCATATTCAAAATCGTCCAAACGAGCGTACCAGCTATTCTATTAGGGACCCTTACGAGTATAAATTCCATCGAAGCGCAATAATAATAAAAAAATGTCGAGAGCTTGTCGCGTGCAAAAGACGTGCGGTCACGCGCCCCCCTCCCCCTCGCGACCCTCGCAGCCTCCACCCTCACGAATATAATATGCATTATGCGAAATCCGTAACTCTTATGCCCGGTCTCAAGAATACCTCCGGCCCCGGGTGGCGCGCGGCATCCTGGACCCTATCTCCGGGGGGCAAGGTCGGCAGTCGCGCGGGCCGGGCGGCGCGGCGGAGGGTCGGAGGTCGGCCGCCCGGGCGCGGCGTGCACTCTCGAGATAACGCTCGGTATTAATCATAGTATTATCGGGCGCGGCGCGTCTTTGTTATGACACCGCGTTATTGCACTTTTTTCTCTCGTATCTACCCTCAGCGATAAACGTAAGAGAGAATTTTCCGCGACAGATGTTTTAGTAATCCACTGATATGATCGCCCCAATAAAACATTCAACTTAGGCTGGATTGGCCGAAGATCGCCCTGATTATGATATCTCTGAAGCGCCATTCGACTACGAGTAATTCTGGCAACGATAAGTAAACATCGGAGCAGATTATCACGATGTTGCAAATCATTGATGCCTAAACTAAACATAAAAGTATCAATTGCCACATGTTATTTATTTTGATTAGTGTAGGTACCGACATCATAAGGATTTTGTATTCCTCTACTGGTAAGCCAATGCTCAATGACGAGCATTTCCTATTTGCAAAAGATAACCCCTGCTACCATTAAAGGAACCCTAAGTGGAAAATAAAGTAACCTGATACACCTAACGTTTCCCTCGCCGTCAAGCTGAATACAGGCAGCGTTTATCAGCAGTCCACGAGGCTGACTCCATCAAAGGGGTCGCGAAATTCCGCAACATTTAGGCCGAAATCCATCGATCATCCGGCGCAGTTTATCATTCATCTATTCAAACCTGCAGCGAGCGGGAGCGGCGTGACTCGCTCCTCGCTATCGGCGACAAGTCAGCAACAATTTGTGTATGATTAATGGAAGGACGAGCTCGAGGGACCGCTTCAAACTATAAAACTCGGAGCATCCACCTTTAACACGGACGAGCGGAATACAAAAGCGAGTCATTGGGGGATACACTCCGCACGGGCGTGCTTCTAATCCCTCTCGAAGCGAGTTTTCCATCTTAGATGACAAGGAATATAAACAATAAGGAAAATACCTCGTTATTACTTTTTGCTTAGTTACAAGTGGCTCTTTCAGTTTTTGTATTTAATAGTCAGCCTGCATATTGCCGTGAAGAAAACATTTAAATGATTATGCAAACAGGCTTCTAGCGTTGGTAAGAGCTAGAGCACATTAAATCTAGGCAACGATTATTATCTTTCCACTGCTTTAATCTCAACTCGGTTTTCATGCATATTTCAAACATTTTATGTTAAATGCCTACCTATCATTATCGGTTATTATAAGAGAATAACTAAGTTCCGCCAGACTTTATCACCTAGAAGACAACGACAAGAAACTCTGCATAAGCTCTACTCTACTCTAAATTACACAGCCCGAGTGAGCTCCACAATCAGCCCTTACAGCGATGGGGCTCATTTTTCACGTCTCATGAAGCGGCGGGCAGTGGATTAAAATACATTCTGGTCTCAAGTGATGGATGACGCGAGAGGAAAGGGTTGCCCCCTCCTGCGCCCCCTCGCCCCCCTCGCGCCACCCCCGCCCTGGGGGAGGGTAATAAACGACCAGACAATGGAGGTATCGTTGTGCTTATACAATATGAATGTGTAATTTTACTCTTCGATTGTTTTTGACCTGAGCTGTTCTGCACACGCTTTGATAGTGTTTATGTTTTTTTGATGAACAAGTTAACTATGTAATTTGTTTAACCTTCATATCAAAAACAGTAACAGAAGACATTAAAAAAGTTTTTAAACATACAAAACTAACGTATTTATAGTGCGACCCAGAAGATTTTAACTCTGAAGCGACCTCAGTGGTGGCATGACCTCTGTTGCTTACAATTAAAATTATCTACAAACTGTGCACTATGAAGGCAGTATAGTCGAAGCAAAGTAATTTGACTTACACACGAGCACATATTTTCTTGTAGAATTTCCCAACAATGCCTTCGCAAGTATAAATATCGCTTGTGTTAGCGGACACCGCCCAAAGAACAGTGTCATCTGATACGAATGCCACAAAAAACCGTACCCAAAAACATTTCCGGCAAACACGGCGTAAGTGAAAGCAAATATGGCAAAAATCAGACGTCCGTCCGTCGCCGTATTTGCCTTGGATCGCGTCTCAAAAAAACATATTTCCCGTGTTTACCATTCGCCCATGTTTGATGTTATATTTTCAGAAGATATTTTTCAGAAAACAGCAAATTACTATGTGTCCAAACCGAGTCCGTGTTAAGGTAAGTTCCTAACATAATACCCGTAATGGATTCAAATGAAACATTTAATTTTGCAAACTGTTTTTACCCCTTCATACGTAAATCTCTATTCTAACAGTATATATGACATATAAAATATAATGATACATATCAAGATGGATCTAATCTCATTAGTAATTTAATTCCCAAAGAAGTCTATAAATATCCATCTTCCTATGTATACCATGACTTACATTGCAACAAAGCCTACAATGCTTCATGCACTATAAACACATCGTTCGCGCCATCGGAAGTTCAATTTCCTCCATTAGCCAGGCTGGTGCTACACCGGCGACAGAACCACGCCAATATTTGACATCGATATCTTTACCGTGTGCAATCAGCTTAATACGATGGACTCGCGGCAAACATTTGCCAAGGTAATGAAAATGGCATGCACGCGCGATTATAACATTGCTGTTATAATGTTTGTTTGTCTCGGTAATGTAGTTTGTTCTGCTAAGAAAGGCGGGTCATAATTGGATATTGACATCAAAATGTAGATAAAACAGTTGGGAAGTCCGTCTGACTCCTATAGTGGAGGAGTCAGACGGACTTCCCAACTGATGGAAACCAGTTGTGATGATAATGATATTCACCACAAAGTTAAAACTGGTAAATACAATGAAATAAGCTCAAAATTTGACCTTCCATTGATTTTGTACTAAGCATTAAATACAATCTTTCATCGTTACTTTTCAGATATCCTACACTATTCGTAGAAACACATGAGATTATATGGATTGTTGGTAGTTACGTAAATCAAAGCTCACAGAATGGCTAGTGCAAAATATAAGCGATCACAAAAAAAATTGTATGGCTCACGTTACATTTTTGCAATATGTTTTTTTTTTTGTAATGTGTTTATTTGCATTTCCTCAGATGAGCGATCGCATTAGTTAATTGCGGCTGTCACGCGCCGCCCGCCCGCGCCGCCGACACAACGCAACTATGCCGACACCGACAACAGCTAACACAACATAACTACTATGTCTAATTGAAACACCCACATATCTGTGGCTGGCTTCGTATTATGTTAATTAATTATGACTTCTAAATAATTTGACGATTTTAACTTTTGAAATAAGAAATGACCGATTTATTTTATTTATACAAAAGTTTATAAAATACTGGCACCTAAATTGTGTTGTAATTACTAGTATTTGTACTAAACCAAATTGTAAAAAAATTTAAACACCTCAAATGAACCTTATAACTTTGGCAAAAAGAACGGTAAAACCAATTGAAATGTCCTGCAGCTTGTAACTCACCCATTGACTGCTTGATATCAATAAACAACGTTAACTTCCGGCTTGTCTCATAACTAAGGGTATTTCTTCTCATCGTCAGTCGTCAATAATCTCAAAGCGAGCGCCAGGTGTGCTCTATAATAACAAACACTAAAATTCGAAACTGATTCGTGCCAAACGCGCGCCAGAACAAAAAATACGTCACAATAGCACATCGTGTGCCTCGCACTAAACCCTAAAAAACAGCTGCAGCCCAAAAGGGTTGCGGAAGAGTTACCCTCACCGTCAACCCTTCGACCCCACGAGCCAACTCTCTAAAAAGAACCCTTTGCATAAAGCGCCAATAAAAAGCCGCGGCACGTGCATGCGCGTTCTGATTTTAAACTGATTTGAATATAGAACATTTACATACGCACGGCGCGCTGCGATTGGCCGGTGATTTGCGTACGGTCTTGCGCAGAGCGCGCGCGAGGCGGTTTAAACTGTCATATCGCGGCCGGTCGGTTTGATTCGTTGTCAGCGCATGTGAATATTTACTTCGAGCTTTGCATACGCGGCAGCGGCCAATCACGTGCACATTGTGTAAGGCATGATGCTATGCCGGTTGCGATTCTGCGAATTGTATGCAGATGTTCTAACTACTTGTCTTGAACACTGTTATTGAAACCGGGTATTTTAAGTTTTGAGATTTGATTGCTGTAAGGGAATTTGTAGTAGCACATTTCAGTTTCACTAAAAAATTCAGGAAATTTAGACGATAATAAACAAAATGATGACATAATTTTACATATTTTATGTTCCTACGCTCTAGTAAATGAATGATATGTGAATGATATGGTATGTAAACCAAGTCTACGTAATTTTCTTCAATATCTACATTCATCAGGAATTTACAGGTTTATAAACGTTGCCTCATTAAGTAAAAGTTTCTCTACAAACAGCCAGATGGCCGGCAACTGAGATGGCAAATTAGACAAACTCTACAGAGGCGGAGCGCCCAAGGCAAACATAAGTTGAAAGTTCCTGCTCTCATTAGGGTCCCTGCCACAATCAGGGCGGTCGTTATCGAATTGTTTAAAATAACGAGAGCCGCCGGGAAGGGGGGCTTAGGGTGCTGTGGTGGCTAATGACGACTTTTGTCTTTGTTATTCTAAAAGTTTATCAGGTGGTACGTTGTCAAGTCTTGTAGGCGGAAACGAACTTAAGATTTGATGGTTAATGGACATTATAGACATATCTCCACAGGAGGAGCGATCACAAAGTAGGTACTTGTTACTACTTTCAATTAAATTCAGTTCATTATGGAACTGAATACTTAGTATTCTAAATTGTAATGTATTTTTAACAATTTCCGAATTATTAGTTACAAGTTATCTGCTTTCTAGCAGCTCTTTGCTAATTATGAATAGACTTTATCTCTATGCATAATAGATATAAAGGGTACTTTTTCATTCACTTTTCCGTCAATGCACATCATTACTGTAAAACCAACAATCCCAACTAATATTATAAATGCGAAAGTAACTCTGTCTGTCTGTCTGTCTGTCTGTTACGCTTTCCCGCTTAAACCTCGCAACCGATTTTGATGAAATTTGGTACAGACAATCTTTAGACCCTGAGACAGAACATAGGCTACTTTTTATTTCGAAAAAAAAGAAATCCACGCGGACGGAGTCGCGGGCGGCCGCTAGTTCAATATGAATTGTTCTCACGCTGTAACTGTAGATGGAAAGGGCAGACGCGGTCCGCCAGGCGAATACTTTTACTCCGCGGTCGCAAAAAACCTCCATTTGGTAATTAAATTGCGCCCGAGGAGGGACTGCAAACTTGAACAGCAAACAGCCCTGCCTGCCCACGGAATTGGATAACATGAGCCCAATCGATATAATGGAACATGACAAAGTACACAATTAGACGAGACAAGACACACATGTACGCCGTGGTAGAGCGGGGAGGTTTTTAAACTTATAAGTTTGTTGAGACACGATACAATAAATGCCAGAGTCATTGTGCAGTTTGTTTATTCAAAGTGAACCCAATGTCGCATGAAAAATGTTAATAAAAATTGGCCAAGTGCGAGTCGGACTCCCGCACTGAGGGTTCCGTACAAATTATATTTTTGACGTTTTAAAAAAACTACTGGATAGATTTCGTTCGAACCAATTTTCGTTGGTAGTTTTTATGGTAATGTAGATTATATATTTATTTCAGATTTATCATCCTCTTACTTTAGAAGTTAGAGGGGGGGGACACATTTTTTTCCACTTTGGAAGAGTCTGTCACGCAAAGTATTCACTTAAGAAAAAAATGAGCTTAGAAACCTCCATATAATTTTTAAAGACCTATTCATAGATACCCCACACGTATATGTTCAATGAAAAAAAAAATTTTCAGTTTCAGTTCTAACTATGGGGACCCCCCATTTTTTTATATTTTTTCTATTTTCGTGTGTAAACCTTGTTGCGGTTCACAGAATACATCCCCTCACCAAGTTTCAATAGTATAGTACTTATAGTTTCGGAAAAAAGTGGCTGTGACAGACTGGCGGACAGACAGACAGACAGACAGACAGACAGACAGACATGACGAATCTATAAGGGTTCCGTTTTTTCGCCATTTTGGCTACGGAACCCTAAAAATGTAACCAAAACGAACAAGTGAGTCACCTGACGGGAAGTGATCATGGCTGCCCATGGACATTAAAAACAGCACAAAAAGAGTCGCAGACACGTTGCCTGCCTTTAAAACCCTATATCTCCCCAACTGAACTCTGCCAACCTTACACACCAGCAGAAACATAGCACAACAATTTCGAAGTGCTATTTCACTGAGATCTTATTTTCCCCAGACGAGCGGCTCATTCGAATGGAAGCTCCACTTAGCTTTTTTTTAATACCTATATTTAATCCGGAACATATTAAGTCATTGTAATTAATGCGAAGCATACATTATAAAGTCTCCATGTAACATCCTTACACCTCTCAATTATTCGTTCCTCCAGTACCATACGAGTGTACGTATCAATATATCGCGTAAGTATCCGTGGTAACGGGGGCTCGCCCGCCGGGCCGGCCCCCACGGCACGAGGAATGCTCGCGCAAAGAAATACGTTTCAACTGCTCAGCAGACCTATTGTCCGCCCGTCGTTTGTTTTGACTCGCAACTTGCCTACGTTGTAATTGAAATATTTCCGTAGTTATGGGTACATCAATATGCTTGTATTGTTAAGACACAGTATGTTACTTACACGTGCAAACTGGAGTTGTTTGTGAAAAAAACAGATGATACTACATATTTAATAATTCAATAGTACACGTTAATTTGTTTGAGATTTTCAAAAAATGGACATATTGTTTTAAATAATCTCTGGCTGACAAATTAACCGTAACATTAACTTAGTAAAATTGATGCATCGTCATATATGACGTATTTATCATCCATCATGCATCCATCGATCGTAAGAATTGATGCTATAGCATCAATTCTTACGATCGATGGATGCAACTGTTAAGAAGCCTTCGTTTACACCAGAGTTGGCGATTAGCGCTGGCTTTTATTAAGTACTAAACTAACCATTAATTGCACCTTTAAAACTAAGCAATTAATACCAATGAAAAAGAACTAAAGATTAGCGCTTTCAAACCAACTAAAATTTTTTTCAGCTTTATTATTTTATACTGAACTTGTAAAACTTATACTTAAACCCAACTAAATTCGCGTGTTGCGGCATTTCTACATCGTAACCTATTTATGAACCACGTGACCTTATATTTCAAAACAAAACAACTTGGCCGTATAATTTGTAGACCATTTGAAATTATGAACAATGAAAGTGTTGTAGCTACATACGCAAGTACCTGCCAGTAGCCACACTGAATAATAATCACATATGTAATTCTTTATATCCGTTGCTTAATTGACTAACGCATTATTTTTAATATTTATAGCGATCAGCTGCCTGATCGTGACCCATTGTCTACAATGTATTAATTATATTTGTATTAAATATAGCCTACTTAAGGATTTTTTTAAATATTGCGTTTTGTTCTATTTTATCTGCGTTGGGGAGAGAAAATAAAACAAAAACTTAACTACATCAAATTAATAAAAGAAAGACATAAAAATGTGCAAAGGGCAAAAGACGAATACAACCCAAACAAAAGAATTGTAACGCGTCTAAAACTTAAAATGTAAACATCAGTCCATAACCCGTTTTGCAACGAAAATAACATAGTTGATCATGAAGCTAATAACCAGCTTTAGGCGCGCGGCTTAAATGCCAGAGAAATGGCATCAGTGACCACCGGCCGCATCCTCGCCCCGGTAATAACGGTGAAAGCAGCTCATTAGCAACGCGACCATGTCAAACCACTCCGCGATATGAATTACTCACTCCGAATTAAACCAGCCTTTGTTCCCAGTAACGTGCAAAGGTTGAACTGCAACACTTCACCCATCTTCACTGCAGCAGCCCTTATTCCCACGCAGTGAGGTGCAATTTGCGAATGTGCAATAATAACGCCTAGCATAATCGCTAATTAGGTGAAAGTAGAGCGCAATGGAGTGGTGAGCGCAAAAACCGAGGTGAAGTAAAAAGTTCCCGGCACGTAAAGGTCAGGGGTTCAGCGGGAACCGGACTCGGTAGTTCAATCTCTAGGAAATTTAACTACAATTTTAGTGATGGTTACCGGCGTTAGAGATCTTATTATACATACACTTGTTTAAACTACCGTTCGAAACTTATTTAAAACTGTTTACTTTGTAATCTTTAGTTGACCTTTTATTTCATACTAGCGGCCCGTCACGCGGTTTCACCCGCGTCCCGTGGGAACTACTTCCCGTACCGGGATAAAATATAGCCTATGTTACTCTGGGTGAATGTAGCTTTCCAACAGTGAAAGAATTTTTCAAATCTGCCTAGTAGTTTCGGAGCCTATTCAATTCATACAAACAAACAAAAAATCAAACCTTTCCTCTTTATAATATTAGTATAGAAAACAAAGTTAAGAAAAAGTTTTGGAGAGCTTACAAATAAAACGTTAAAATGTAAAAACAGATATAAAAAAAGTTTAAATATTTCACTTAATTTACAGTCACACAATAAATTGATAATGTTAAATACCAAAGTGCTACTTGTCCTATTATCAACCCATGCCTATTATCAGCCCATTAGTGGAACATATAATTTGCCCGGAATGGTCTTTAATTTAAGGAATTTAATTTAACACAGAACGAAGAGACGTTTTAACTTAAACGTTAGCCTTATAGCTATTTTACTAGTAAAAACACCCAACAAGTAAATTAATGAGCTTCGGAAGACAAGAAATGTGACATTTTTTACCTTATTAAAAACAGCAAAAGAGGTGATCTGCGTAATTTGTTTTGTGAGATAAGGGGGCCTACGAGACTTTAACACAAGGGATGTCACAATACTCTGATGATCTTTAAAGATGAGGCCTTACTTGCGTTAGCCATCTAAATATTATTTAACGAATCACGAAGTAGCTAAACTTCATGCTAGATTCTTGCTTGGTGTAAGAGATGATGTAGTACATCTGAAACGGACTCTTTCATCATACATTTTTTTTAGTTTTTTTTAAGTTTTTAGCCTTTGCTGACGATCTCGCAATCTTGACACGAAACCCGAAGCAGTGTCAAGTGTTATTGAAAAAGGTGGATGAGTTCTGTGCTTGGACTGACGGCATGAAGGTGAAACCAAGTAAATGCTATTGCTTATGTCTGGGTAGACGAGATACGAAATTTACATCTTATGACCCTGGACTCACGATTGGCGGTCAGAATGTTGCCACAATTTCTGAAGCGCTCCCGTTCAAATTTCTAGGCAGAAAGATAGACTATAGAGGCCGCACACCATCTTTGGAGGGTATTGTTGAGGATTTCATTGATTCCATTAGTAGGGTTGAGAACCAACCCATAGGGAACATTAAGAAGCTATGGATCTACAACAACTACCTGTCATCGCGCTTGTCTTGGCCTTTCCTCGTGTACGACTTCGGAAAAACCCTTTTGTCGCGACTAGATGCCGTTGTTGTGAAATCGTTGAAGTCTTGGACTGGATTAGCTCACTCGGCAGACCCCTCTACACTATTTAGGGGCAAAAATAGTTTTGGGATGAACCTAAACAAGCCATCGGAGCTATACAAACATCTTAGAGTCACCAAGATGCACATTCTGGGTAAATCGAAAGACAACGCAGTGGCAACACTCCCAAAAGATAAGAATATGAGTGAGTTAGAGTCTAGGCTACGGTTCCATAAGCAGTTTATGGTGGGAGCGCAAACAAACAGGGTAGGATTGGGATGTCGAGGAAGAGAGGATGACCGGAACATCATTAAGTCTTTTCTGCGAATGGATGAAGATAACGAGTATAGAGTACATGCGCTTAATCTCGAAATGCAAAACGAGTGGGTGTCCCTTGGTGAGTTTTGTATCCCTTTAGCATTGAAGTGGCGGTCGATACTGTACGATTGGTCTCCAGCGCTGCTTAAATTCTATCTGAATGCCTTTCAGTTGACCCTACCCGATCAGAGCAACCTTGTAAGGTGGGGAATGGCGGTGGACAAAACCTGTTTGCTCTGTGGTGAGGCCGTAGGTACCGCAAGGCATTTGTTGGTGGGATGCAGAGTGCTCCTAGACGGAGGTCACTACTCTCGCCGCCATGACGGAGTGTTGCAGATCATACGTGAAGCGGTGAGCCTTTCAATAGCAAGAGCAGCAAAAGGTTTGACGACGAATACAAGGAACATCAACTTCGTCAAGGAAGGATCTACCAAGAAGTCCAAAGTCAAACCTTACTCCATCGTTAGTGTAGCTCCAGATTGGAAGATCATGATGGACACGTATGAAAAGCACTACTGTATTCCAGAGGACATTGCGTTGTCGTCGTCTAGACCAGACCTTTTCATTTATTCTAGAAAACTTAAGCGCGTACTGTTGGTAGAACTTACTGTTCCATGGGAGACAAACATTCCCAAAGATCACGCGCTTAAAACAAATAAGTATTATGACCTAACCAACGAAATGACTAAAAATGGTTATATAGCACGGTTGTATGCTGTGGAAGTGGGTGCGAGAGGTATACCAGCGAAATCTCTCTACAACCTACTGAAGGACTTAGGATTACCAAGATCTAATATTAGCTCGTTACTGGAAAGAGCAACTAAAGCCGCTTTACTCGGCTCATACCAAATATGGTTGGGAAGGGAGAGGAATGTCATCGGTGGAGGTGATCGTTAGTATACTATAAAGGGGCCCCTTAAACCTACACGCTGGGTCGCAAGTCCCAGGCGGCGACTGACATTCCTCTCTGTTCCACGCGATGGACCCGGCACCCGCACGGAGAATCCACGGATAGCTAAGAAGTTCGTCTCAAATTATTCGTAATATGTAAAATAATAATTATTCATCCAGAGTGGTTATACTTTCTCTCGCTTTAACTTTATAGGAAAAGTGGGTGCGAGAGGTATACCAGCGAAATCTCTCTACAACCTACTGAAGGACTTAGGATTACCAAGATCTAATATTAGCTCGTTACTGGAAAGAGCAACTAAAGCCGCTTTACTCGGCTCATACCAAATATGGTTGGGAAGGGAGAGGAATGTCATCGGTGGAGGTGATCGTTAGTATACTATAAAGGGGCCCCTTAAACCTACACGCTGGGTCGCAAGTCCCAGGCGGCGACTGACATTCCTCTCTGTTCCACGCGATGGACCCGGCACCCGCACGGAGAATCCACGGATAGCTAAGAAGTTCGTCTCAAATTATTCGTAATATGTAAAATAATAATTATTCATCCAGAGTGGTTATACTTTCTCTCGCTTTAACTTTATAGGAAACTAAGCTGTTTGTGCTACCTCTAATTAAATGTATCTACCCGAGAGCTGACTAATAAACTCATAAAGCCATTAAAGGAAAATCCTGATTGAAATAATTGTACGACACTACAAGAGTGGTCCGTTTTTCTCCTAATTCTCAATAACGAGAAGCGTTTATTTTTTGCTGCCATTAAAGATAACACAAACAGTCGCTTAATAGATTATTACATAGTTTATAGTTAATAAAACCAACTGACTCGGTGATTACCGCTTAATTGCTTACATAAAGTTTTCCCGAAGACGATTGTACAACAATTGCGCCTCTTAATTAAATCACGGATGTTCGAGGCAATTTGTAAGATTTTTCACCATCATCAGCGCATACTTTTACAAACAACACATGTTTTTCAGACTAATTACATAAATGCCACGTGGCGTGTACACGGTTCTAGCTAAATAGTGTCGTGCAAAACTAATTTCTCAAGGCTTCAGAAAATTACGTGTTTTATTCATAAGGTTTACACTGTCATTATCTGAGATATTCTCGTACTTATATAGGCGTGAATCTGTACAAAACCTACAATTTCTCTACAATTCTATTGTAAACAGTGTCTTACAACAAAATGTATACGTGTCTAACGTTTCGAAGCATCAATCTCGTGTTTAGCTCAAGACAATTTACACAAAATAGAAGCTCATCGTGACGGCGACGGCGCCGCGTCGTTTCAAAAACCAATCAACCGGTAATGTTGTTGAAATTGCTAAAGGCGAATGAACTACCGCTCGATCATCTCACGCTCATCCCGGATCGGATAATGAGTTGAAAAATTTGCCTTCGCGATCAATTTGCGTCCATTACGCCCGGGTCAAAGTGCGGCGCCTGACGCTCCTAATATCTACGCTTTTACAGCGAATGGAGCGATCAAAGATCGTCTGTACCGCTCGGGGTTAAGATTCTAAATCGTTCACTAACGATGATGAGGTCCGTAAGAGTGCTTCGGAGCAATTAAGGTCAATTTGAGCGTTAAGAAGTGGACGGTAAGGTTTGAAATGCGTCGGGGAGCGGTTCGCCTTTGAGAGTGGCGATACAAGGCGAATTCGGCGGCGCCTGGTATAAGTATGCTAATTCAGGCAATTGGGAGCGGGCGCGGGCGCATACTGATGCGGGCTGCGGCCAGGGTCGCGCCGACACGCGATGTCCGGTCTCATTGAGACACTTAAAACGGCTCGCCGATGAATATCTAAACAGATCCAACATTAATGCTAAAAGTTAGTCTGTTGCGTTTATTCATAATGGCAGTTTCTACGTAATACACCGAGCCAAGTCACCGGGCCAGATGGGATACACTCCAATAAATCAGTCGTGGCATTGATTTAAATGGATCTATTATTAAAATGTTTTTACCGTATTTATTTTATTGCACACTTAACCACAGGTCACATTAATTAAGCTGCCAATGTTATGCAAATTCCTACGTAATATAAGTTCGATACTGACAAAATCATTTTACAATGTAATATTTTAATGAATGTAGGACTTTCAATTTTTAGTCAGTCATCTTACTAATGCCTTTTCTATAACAATTATTTTTAGATATACTAGAGAAAACAAATACACCAAAATATCTTGTTCACAAAAATATGAACCTATTCTTAGATGTAGATAACATTTCATTGAGCTTCTCATGAAAATGAATAGCACCAGCGGTATCAGCCGACGAGCGGTCCCGTCACACAAATGTGATTCATAATCTCCGCTGTGTACACAACAATGGCTTTCATTAAGCCAATCTAACTCGATGAGTGTATTTACTCGCCGGGATTAAGATTTCTCGGTCTGCACAACCTCATGATAATATGTACAATGTCAAGGTCAAATGTTAATTCCACTTGATGTTTTAGCGTTATTGCTGCAAAGGTAGGAATGTGTATCGTGATGTAATATGCTACGAAAGAACGTCTTGGTCGGTTTCATACGACATAATGAACTTAAAACTCCCGCTTTTTAAAGTTCTATTACTTTTATGTTGTAAATCCACTTGAAATAGAGAAGAAAGCAAATATACGAGCAGCAACTCAAAGCCTGACAACAATCGTAAGATCTTTGTGGCGAAGTAGGTACGTCAAAAACAATGCAAACAGAGCGAACTCGAGGAAGATCTCGTTCCTTTTTAGTTTACTTTAACACATTAATTAAATTGCGGTTGTGGAAGAAAGGTGGTATTCTTCTACCCTAAGGACTTAACGTATAAAACACGTTTTCCATTAGCATTACGGAACCTAATAGAAGATACATGTCTACACCATAACAATCGGAAAAACGTTCTGCAACTCATGATCTCATCTCATCATCAAGAACCATGGATGAAAATGAACTCGTCGACATTATGTCATGAATATCTATTGGTAGTAACATTCATGCCCCGACGTATCATCCAAGAAATACTAGCGATCAGTTTCGCGATAATTTATGTCCCCACACGATTGCTTAGCAAGCACCGACATTATGCGCGCCAGTACACACCCGCCGATCACACAGGTTTGCATAAACACATTAGATAATATGTATGACCATTGAAAGCGAAATAAACTCGTTACTCAAAGATTTAATCGTTCATGACGTTGCACGAATGTTTTGCAACCAACCCTATTCATCTCAATCTCAATATTTCGCGCGTCGACCATAAACAGATTAACTGCTTGTAGTTATTTTGAAATAATTAATTCGTAAATAAATAACGGCGTTCCTGATCTGAATAATGTAACCATAAAACCATTGTGTGCGCTAAAATGCGGGAGCCATAAAAATCGCGCAGAAAAATGGCATTCATGCATGCAGCCAGTCATAAAAACTGCCCGCTTATAGAAAATATATTCACGAATTACGAAAACGTATCGTATAATAAGCTGGCCATTATCAGCGAGATGCCATTCAAAGTAATCCATCCCTTTTTTGTCACCGTCTCGGGGAACTAGTCTAACCCGATCCAAATGGGAATGCAAAACGACCCAGCTTTGTTGCATTCCGCTAAGATTGTACCGTTAAATTTGAATGCGGCGGTGGTGTGCGTGCGCGGCGCGCGCGTGTGCGCCGGCGGTATGCGCATGCGCGTCGTCGCAGACTGATGGATGACAGGTGACGGCGGCGCCGCAAAGGGCCAGGGGCGCGCAATCCGCGCTCCCAATATATATAACCTTCTTAGGTTACGCAGGAATGCAACATGCGCTTAATTAGACTGCATCAAAGCTAATGCGCGCTCCGGCCCGATCTAAAGCGCCCGCGCCCGGGATTGATGTGAGAATTAAACTAGACCCATCATTACCCTATTATATCATGTAAAAAATATTCATTTAGCTTAACTAGCATTCTTCTGCAAATAAGGGCCGGAGAGTCGAGCCGTCCACTGCGGTGTAATTACTGCAATACTGTCACTATAATGTTAATGTCCGTCCCATTCACTTAAAGCACCCGCACATTTTGTCCAGCCAACGCTGGTTATAACTCATCGAGCCATTATGCATTTATGCGAAGAAAGGGTGTTGCTATTTGACGAAATTAAAAATATATGTACCAGATCATAGTTAGCCCCCTAAACATGGGAGTAAAAAAGGTACGTTGTCTTTCTGATAGCACGTACTCGTGCTTCTGTGATACTACAAAGATAGACGTCCTTGATTTCTCGGAAAATTCTTTGTGCTCGAATTATATACATTGTATAAACTTTTAACAGTGTAGCAGCTATAAAATACGATATTTTTTTTTTTCATAAAAAGAACTAAAATGGATTTATTCGATTTACCTCAACTAGCAGTTCAAAGAATACGAAATCTCAACTTCTTCAAAGCTATTTTGCCAACAGAAGGAAAGCTCTATTCCGTTTATTCCCTATTCAAAAAGCCCCGTTGCTCCCGCAATTCCAATGTTGCGCTAGCCCTGACCACGCATCCCGCTCATTAGAGATTCGCGGGTCCTCCTCGGCGCAGGGCGATGCGCAGGCGCAGATCTTGCGGTGAGTCAAAGCCGCCGCGGGGTCTCGCACCGGCCGCGGCGCACTTAGCCTAATGTCCGCGAAACCAACGCTAATAGTTACATCTGTGAGTATAATCGCGCCGTATTGCGAAACATTCATACACTGACGCTGGACGATCAAAGTGATATCTGCTAATATGCAGTTTTACACTGCATTTATAGTAGGGATAATGCTGGAAACTTGAAACTAACTGAGTAATAGGGTAGACACAAATATTCATCTCTTAAACAAAGTTGGACAATATGTACTTACTTATGAATAAGAAACGTTAGAAGTTCGTGAGATTAAAATATTAATTGAGTGCTCACTTAAACGACCAAGAACTTATTGGCTGGACCTTGTCATTCACTGTCGGAAAGTATTTTATTTCAATAAAAGTGTATTAGTCCATTAATTTCCCACTGCATGGCAATTCCATCATTTGAAATCATGTTTTCGTTACAGAGATGGGTTTTGGCTTGATCACCACGCTTGTCATTGAAACTCGAGCTGTGCTCGAAAAATCGACACAAATATTGCCAGACCCAGGAATTGAACTCAGGACTTCGAGACCACAGCCCGGTACTTGAACCACAAGACCATCACGAGGCGTTTTTAATATTTCTTATACAAACTTTTATTAACACATGTTCTTATTGCTTCAACGTTTGTAATCAATACGTGATAATAACTGCCAAACCGTGCAAACTCTGGTATGTAAAAACGCATTAAAGATATATTCTTATGTTCAGATACGGTGAGATTGAGGTCAAAAGGCACAAATAAAAAAATAACCATAAAATATTATTAGCGAAACGCATCGGTTACGTAGCGTCGCGTCCCACCCGGCATGCGCGCGTTTAATTGCGCTTAATACTAATGAACGCCATAGTTTATACGCGCGGTGCGGGCCGGGAGACGTGCGCTTGCGCACGCACTCTGCTTGCGCCCGACTCATCTCTTTTTTTTGCACAATTATTTCGATTATTCCACAGAATATTATAAAATACGTACCTTATTATATCGAATCGGTTCTACGACCTGCTAAACTATTGCGCGCCAGAATTCAAGTTTTAAATCACAAATCAAAACATTGTGTTTCTGCAATTTTAGACCTCTTGCACCTCTTGCAGAGCGCTAGCCCGGTTTGCAAGAGGCGCTCGGTTCGATTCCCGTCTGAGCTACCTAAAATTAGATGAATTTATCTTTTTTTAGAATAAAAAAAATATCAACACGTTTCGCGTATAAATCTACTACCTACTTTAGGACGTTCTTAAGATATTTTCATCAAGCAATATTTATTTCAAACATAACCATCTCCCTTCTTGATTATTTGTTGAACGGAGCGTTGCATAAACATGTTTATCTAACAGCAGGGCTCCGTCGGCGCCCCAGCGCCCCGGTGCGCCTGCCATAATGGAAATATGCTAACAATTACTGCTCAAAACACCATCGCGTCATAATGAGAGGTCTACCGTTTTAGGCAATATTGTCGTGGCAAAAATCATACGCCTGGATATAGTTTTGATGCAATACCTACCCTGTTGTTAAATGCAATACGTGTAGAAATGCTAAATGTCAAATGTCAATGTCCATAAATGCCGAAAAGAAAGAAAACGAAGTTAAAATCAAAATCCTGAGAGATGCTTTGGACTATGTCGATGCTAAGACGTGACTATGTATGTACACAATTGAATCTCAAAGTACTAAATAATTATTGCCAGACGCCTCCCGTGACATATCTAAAATAAATTATGATTACATCTTACTTAAAAGGGCCCTTTGTCCTACTGTTTAATTAAGAAAAGGAATCTTTAACTTTTATGTCGACATTACACCCACGGGTTCAATGCTATAGATTCACCGCCGTGATTTCGGTGAACGCTCTGTTTCCGCTGGAATACAAGTTAAGCAGCGTCTCCTAATAAAAGATAATGTATGTCCGGTTATTATTATCAGCCCGTCCGGTCGTTCCGGGCAACGGACGGCTCTTACGCCCCGCCTGCAGTTTTATGTGCAACGCTGCGGCTGTACGATGCATCGCCGCAATCCTTTAGCACTGCAAGTGCCATTTTGCATTTTATTACGTAGCTAAATTAAATTGCTTTTTGGGTCGTAATCTTCATAATAAATCATGTAAGACCTCACGTGCATTGTTCCTCTGCCAAAGATCAATGACTCTTGGTACATCAAAATCATAATAAAACTGATGTGAGACTTTGAAGGCCGACCATGCGAACAGAAAGAAAAAGTTCGTTCCGCTAAATATCAACCTGTTTCGTTATGTACACAAGCCTATATAAAATATGGGATCTTCTTTACAACTCCAGGACGACCGAAAAGTCTCTCGAGATCTTTATGTAGCACTCTTAAGGTAAGCATACTGTATCAATCAACCAATGCCCGTTACACAAGAAGTTTATTCACTTTGTAAAGAAGCGTTCGAAAATCACTTATTTACCGTTTTATTTATTCGGCATCGAAAGCTGCGGTTTTTTCCGTCAGTTCTTAGCGCGTGGCGAGCGCTAGTTTTTGCCCGGCCCGAGGGTGGACAGTCCATTAAAGCTGAAAAACACTTGAAATTCAGCGACTCATACAATAAACATCGCCGGCCGACTTTTTGCCCAAAATGGAGGACCGCAGTTTTTTAGCTGAGTTTGTTCTACCACGTTTTTGTCGATCGTAAACCGAGCCGTTTTGGTTGTTATTCCAAGACTGTGGACGTTCCCGACATTGTTAGTTTGTATGAGCAAATGAGCAAGACGACTGCATGTTTTCTTCATCTAGCATTGCAGACGTGCTTAAAATAGTTTTCCGGGCCAATGGGTTTGATTGAATCAAAACTTTTGCTGCAAAGAATTAAATTGAGTATGTACCTAGTCTCAATTCATCTGAGTATCTTAATTGTTTGGTATTCTGTTTATAAAAACTAGGTCACTAAAGACTGATTAATTAATAATGGCGAGGATGTACTATCATCCAGCACGTTTAGTTGAAAAACGTTGCGTATATTTCGTGCGAGAAATATTAGTTCGCTCCCACGCCTCCCGCCGGATCCTTATTATTCTGCGCATAAAGCGGGGAATATTTTAGCGTGGACGGCCGTCGTCGGGGGATTTTGAGCCAGAAAAAATTGATGCGGCTTATCTCGCCCGTGTTTTTAACTCGTACCGAGCATGGATGTTTTATGGGAGGTCAAGTCCCAGGGGCGCTGGAAAAATGGACTAAAAACACTGTTGCGACACGTGCTTTAACTCACTGAATTACTATGTGCTGCTGACATAATTACTTCAACCAAAGTAAACTACCCATATTGTAAACTAAACATTGGAATTACTGGAGTATGATTTTTCCCTGCGTGCAAGTAAAAGTTAGTTTTCATGGCGTGCGTTTAATTTTCATAATCGCAATGTTGCCACGCCTTCTAACTGAAATTCCATGAGGCGGAAGATACAACAAGTAACTAGTAAATGTAAAACGCGCTATTCAAACAAGTTGACTTTTTCCCAATGACTCTGCTATTTCCACGAATCAACAACCAATGCAATCCATTAACATACAGTTGCCTTATGAAATTTCCCAGTGAAAGCGGCGCAATGATTTATATTGGCAGCGTGACTCGCGCATACGATGAAACCTATCGTTTATCTGGACCCAGTGAATCCAGCGATACGTGTCCTCGCGGTGGTGAACACTCTACGTTTACCGTTGTTACACAAATCGTTGGAATCATTTAATCTTCTTAAAGCCAGGCTTGATGGTTGAAACATGTGCTAAGATTTCCGACAACTAAGATTCCTAAGATTCCAGACAGAGATTACTTGTTGACAAAAGGGGTTTTAATTTTAAACCATTAGGACGATACGGTGCGAAGTCCAGATTTTTGGTCAGAATGTATAAACAAAAAGACATTTCTACATTCCTGGTTCTGTTCAGAGTTCGCCAATTCGGTAGTCTTCACTATAAACGAGTTCTCGTATTATGACTGATTTGGTGTATAGTCTCTGTGTATTGATTGTCATCTCGAGTGAGTATATTATTACATTGTAAAAGTAGTAAATTGTCCTGAAAGCAATGTTATGTTGCCGAAACTCGGTAATGACAAAGAACAGCCATCGATCATTTACGGATAATGCGCCGTCACAACAACCCTTTCACGGCTTTGTTTGGCTTCGATATATCTTGATCAGTCATTCATCATTACTGGCGCTCGTCTCGTCTTCAAATTGCGGCTAATGATCAAGTGATAACTTCAACAACACATTAACGTGAAGGTGAAGACCCATATCTTTTTCACTGCAAGGAGAGCCTGTCGGACTAATTCCTAAATTCAAATACAGTAGGTTACTTGACTCCAGCAGTGAGACAATACCGTGACTTTCCACTGCATAACCAAATTACCAACTTCATTTACGATTACGATTGTTACATTCGTCAGTAAAGAGAAAATGGCAGTAACAAAACGTTCGTCAAAAATACGAGTGTACAACACGGCAGAAACAATAAAAGATTGTGTATCATATTGTAACGCCTTTTATATAAGGAACCATAAAGTAAGTACTAAGTATCGTGTAATCGATGACTTACGGACATTTCCTTCAAAGTCATGAAGTAATTCGAAATAAAATGGGTTTGATTTCGTTTTCCTTCTTTAAGGGACTAAATTTTTATTTAAGGCGATCTGCTTGGCGTGGAAAATGAAGACTCCTGTTATACATACCTACCTAGATTGGCACCGTTTTACTAGTAGGTACTAAGTTATTCTCATGTGATGAAGTTGAAAATGTAGACTGTCAAAAAAAAATATAATTTCTGTCGGTCTTGTGATAAAGAGACACATTACATATTATCATTGATACGACAACAAAGAAAGTCTTAAAATGTTTCCTCACATTTTATTGTTATTATTCTCTTTTCCAGAGACAATAACTAAACGCACAAACATTTTAATGTTTGCCTCTAAACGTGAATATTACAAGATTTTTATTGCAAATGTAACATCTCTGGGCGCAATTATGTCGGTGGACATTCGCAGAATGACCGATGCCGCGTTACGGCAGGTTTATGTCCCCGCGGGATGTAGTCGTAATAGTAAATGATCTTAATACCGCATAAACCTATACTCCGCGCATCCGGTCGACTCCACATATTATTGCAATCGCACTAAACTCGCGCAATACTATTGTCATTAAAATTCGCCTCCGCGATATTGTGTTCCAGATTTGGACAATGGTGTCAGGCTGGCATTATGAACAAGTTGCCACAGTGATTTTTTATATACAGCAACAAATATTTTAAATTTTTCATCATAGGTACTGATAAATTTTCTCACGGCTATTATCACGTTGATTAAGGTAGTTCGTTACCATTAAAAGTGCTTTTTTTTATTAATCTACGGCTAAAATGACAACTTTAAAACACAATTTGTACAGTGACAATAATCCATTAGGCAATTGCTGACGATGAAGATGCATACAGAAAACCAACCAAAAAATAAAAAAAACATGCAATGCTCAACTTTCTTTCATAAAAAAAACGCATCTAAATGTAAATTACATTAAAAGCCATGTTATTATTCTGAGTGACCACCTGTCACACGCTTGTGAATGGGAATAATGGCGCGGAGAATGCGTGCAAGACCGGAGTGTGGAACTCGATTACCGAGGGCGGGCGCAGTTTAAAGCGCGGCTGAGCCCCTAGTAGTTGCAACAAAAATATTTTTTTTACATTCGACACTCCCTCACAAGCGCTTAAAATGTGATCGAGGAGACAGGAAGGAAGGCCGGTACGAAATAGATCTATTTGTAATTTTCCTTTTAAGATCTGTCCGTTTTTAATTGTATTACATCCTAATCTACAGGTTCCATAGAAAATCATTAACAATTTATTATCAAGCTATGCAATCATTATTTTTATTTGGCTGACCAAATAGAAATATTCAAGTTTAATATGAAGGAAGATCAACAAGAGTTTTGAAAATATCGAACGGAAGATGATTTTCCAAATACCTAATGTTAACTCTCGTCACAAATACACAATCGTACGTGAATGTGAAGTTTGAGGGTATCGATTTTACAAAACTATTGACCCCTATCTCTTGGAGTCTCTACATTGACGTAGAGAATGATCAAATTGCGCAGAGCTCCTCCACGAACTAACAAAGGGCGGGGGCGATGCGAAAATTTAAACTAAATCCCCGTCGCAAACTGCAATGCGAGGGATAATCGCGGCATTCACCGCACTTTGCATCGCCCGGGCTGACCTACGGAAACCAATTGCACCCCTACTCACAACTAAATACAGTCTAAATAAGCAACAATATTTTTACGTTACATTTTTGACAATTATTTCCTTTCGATAACTCGCCTTTGTACGCGTCGGCTTTGCAGCGAGTAATGGTCACTATATTAGCGCCATTATTGGGTTCCTATAATAAAGCGTTTCCACTTTTTTTCTTTTGCAACGTGGGAATAAGAATTATTGTTGAAGAGGCTTTCAACGTTTTATGATGGGCGTAGTTGAGGCGTCACGAATTAATCAAAGAAGAAATTACAGTCATTATAAAAATGTGATTGTTGACGCGATGTGGAAAAAATGCATTCACTGGTCGCGTCGGCGGACACACGTGCAGCCATCGATAGTGGTGAATAAATGCGGTTTATTGTTTTCGTTATTGCTTCACACAGCGATGGCACTTTTACACTTATTTGTTGGTGACGCACATGAAAGCCGCAAATGTTCCGATATTTTTTGAAAACAAAATTATACGATTTTTTTTTACTGCATAGGCTTTAAGGACAAATTGCCAGTAGAAAAATCCAGACAGGAAAAATCTCATCTCATTCTCTTTCATTTTAATATGAAAACGTACCAAAACAAACATCTTGAAATTAACCGAAAGTAAAACACCCCAATCGATCAATGCGCAATAACTAGACGGAGCAGAGTAATCTAACGGGATTGCAACAAATCTCTTTCAGAAGGGCCGCCCCGATCGCCGCACCCCTGAGAAAGAATTTTAAGCATGTAAAACACAAAGTACACAACACCGTCCTTATTCCCAGCAGTCGGCACAGAGGCACCTCCGAAAATCGTAATCCTCTTAGAAAACATTCCCAATTTAAAAAGAATTCCACCTCTTATCCCTCAGAGGAGGGCACGCGTAAAAAATAAAAGGAAAAAACTGCGACACGCACCGGGCGCGATGGAGAGGTGGCTATATAACATGGTTTTTCACTGGCCCCTCGACTCGATTCTTTACAGGTCGCTTCTTCCGCCGAGAAAGCATCTATTGAAACTCCACTCAGGCCGTGTTAGCTATCTATTTAGTATAAAAAGGGTCGAGAATTTCTCGAGATCCTTTTTTTATCCGATGGAGGACGCCACCCCCCACCCGCCACCCGAGTCCGCGCACACCGAGACCCGCTCCTATACATACACGCGCTGTATACAAATTACATTAAGTATTTAACATCTACTTTTATTGCTTTTGAATTAGCTTGTGAGTTACTTTATTTATGCTTTATCGGTTACAAGTTGTCATAAATAACTCTCACTTGAAATATGACAGGGAGGACGGAGGTATGAGATATGTTTTTTTAAATTTTATATACATAGTTGCGGGGAGGATTTCCCAAAATTGGTTTTAGTGTAACCCCCTCTGGAGCACTTGTGGCCCTCTGTCGCGAACATTCGCATCGATACTCAGCATCACTTCAAATATTTAAAGGGCGGCCGAATTTGATTCCGTCGTCTCCAGACTGCCGTCCGCAATTGGATCACACGAGCGGTTACTGCGCGCCCCATCCTTCATTCACGTTATTTCACTAAAATCAACTTAACGAACCAAATCTAGTTACGATAACCCTAAGTAAACTCAAATTTGTGTTATTCCACTCCACGAATTGAGCAAAAGTGGTTTTCAGATTGAAATTTAAGGGCTAATAAGATTATGGTGATTTTGTCACAGTTCATTCATATTTAAAGACTCTCTTCAGTAAAGCTCTTACATAAATATGTATTTTTGTAAAACTTGCAAACTCCGATTAGTATATTATTTCTTAACTAATGAATTTAACCGTAAGAAGCGGCGGCCTAGCCTCCATTTAAAAAAAACACCGTTTCGATTCAATCAAGGGATTGCAAGAATGTCCAAAATATTTATATGGCATTTTCTACGGTACATGCGGCAGATAGATATCTCATCTAACAATAAACCAAAACTGGTTTTACTTTCATTCCAGAGTACGAAAATGGGAATTATAGGTGGAATCCACATAAGACGGAGGCGGCGCGCCTGGGGATCGGTTAACCCACGTTACACGACGCGGCAATCCCGCCGGAGAATTCCGACTTTCTACAAAGAAAATAGCAATCAAAATTTGATTTACCGCCACCGGCGGCCATACATCAAACGCTCTAATCCGCGGAAAGAGAGAAAGCCTAAAATCTGGAGGGATCCGCCGCTGTCGAATTGAAAATCCTCCTGGCACGAACCGTCTTTAATATTTATGACCAGTAAAAAGATACGGCTGCCCTATGAATATATACTGAGGTGGCGGACCATCCGCGATGTAAATATGCCCGAGCACTCGGTAACAGCGCTTATTATACAGTCTATAAAATCATATTCACCGATGGTACAGATGCAATAAAATATATTTTCAAATGCTTTTTATACGTCATTATTACTTATGGTGCATGTTCTGGGAATATTAATTATCAATAAAAAGAAAATATTTCTGCAGAAACAATAAAACCGTTCAGTATTTTCTCTCGTCTCGGACAATGACCGTAATCTAAAGAGACGATTGATATATCCCCAATATGACGGAAAGGTGTGCGTAGAAATATGATTTCAATTTGGATAGTGTGCGGATGCATTATTCAGAGCACGCGCGCTGCAGGCGAGTGCGGCCGGGGCACGCAGATAGCGCGTATCGAGCCGAATGCCGAAAGTTCGGCCGCAGGGGGTCTTATCGGAAACGGCTTACGGTGACCCCATGCAAACTCCCCCGCGACATCGCACGCCGGCGAGCCCTCGCGATCGATCTCGATGCAAAATTGCCTCTCCCGATACACAATGCTATTTTTGTTTCACGCTCGTAATTTTTTTATTGCGATATCTTGTTTTTGTTGCTTACGACGTAATAACGATAGGGAATAAATTGAAATTTGAGATCATAGAAATCAATCTTTGACAGAAATAATAGAATGCCTTTATTGTTCATTAATTTTAAACAACATTTTTTATTTAATACTTGTTTGTTAACATTATATTACGAGCAACACTAACACTTTTTATAATCCATTCGATTCTTGATATCATTACCAATAGTAAAGGCTTAAAACAGCAATTTAAAAAGTGTAGTAGATATGTGTTGCAAATTGTGACTGTGTTTTGGTGGCAGCAAGCATAAGACAACATGAGGCAATAAATTGATAGATTATACTACCCAGCAGTAAGCACCGCATGCAAAGAAATTAATAGCTAGAAGATTAGGAAATTTCCCTTACTGTTTAGCAATTTATTTGCAGCGTAAAAGTTACGTGAAACATTCTCGAACGTGGGCGGATCAAAAAGTCCAATTTGGTTTTATATGCCACTGAATATTGAGCGACGGACCGCGCTCTCGATACATACATATTTTGCAATGAGATACACTCGGGACGCTCGCGGGGTGGAAAGGGGAAACCAGTGGTGTGGGCCACCCTTGTCAGGCGGAACTATGTGAGCGAATATTTATTATAATAGATGTGTTGTTTTAAAAATTGGTACGTAACCTGCGCTCGGTAACTTTGCTTGGAGTTTTTCGAACAGGTAAGATAATTTATGATATTTATACCCATAACCTTTAGTTTTTTGGACTCCTAAGCATGTTAGTAAACTTCTACAGCACACTTAAAACTTGGGTGTTACTCAAGATTCCCGCCTATAACACACATCTCTTCATGTGAAAAATTATAACAAGGAATCGAAAAATAAGTAGCTTCCTCGTGAATAAAACACGCAGGGTTGTTTTTGCCGAGCCAGCGTCCGGCTACCTGTGAGCGTCGAGTGCCGTCATAAGAAGTTGCACATCGGCCATCGATTACGGGCGGTAGGTAAAAAGTGTGTCGAGTGTCACCTCGACACGGAAGATTGAGATCTCGCAGGGAGCGTCCCGCGCAGCCCCGCCGCATGATAAATAACGCCGGCTCCCGAGGGTGTCGCGCAAAAAAATGAATAAGGAAATTTACCTAATGGCCGCGATTCTTTATTTTCTATCTCCATTGTCGCGCGGACAATGCAGTAATGGAGGGATGACGTGCGAGCAGCGTCCTCTCCAACCCAAACGCTTTTATTTTATTCTTTTCGTTTCAAATGATGTGACTACTTATCTCGGCCGGGAGAAGTTTCGGGAGTTCAATCACGTTTTGTGTTTTATGCGAGCCATTACGTTGAGAGCGATGGCGCGTTATTTCAACTTCTTCAGCGGTTTAGAGCATATTCATCGCTCCGATTATGGGAAAGTTCTGGCCGCGGCGGCAGGCTTAGCAGTGTTTAACAAAAGTTACCAATGAAGTCGGTCTGAAACTCTGAAGTAATAGTCTTCACAGATTGTACTGCAATCTTTTTCACGCGACTGTTAATAAGATCATTATTTAAAAAAACCGGCCAAGAGCGTGTCGGACACGCCTATGAAAGGGTTCCGTTGCTAAAAGATGGCCCGACCGCTTAAGACACCATTTAGTAAGGGCAACTGCACGTCATAAGTTGGTCGAGTTGTATAAAAATAACTATGTATGATACAGAGTTCGCTATAGTTTTCGTTGAAAGTACTTACTTGGAGGTATACAGCACATTTTTTTCTGAATTATTGTAATAGTATTTCAAAAGTTAAGGGGGGGGGGACGCTCTAATTTTAACTTTGTATTAATATATCTCGAGACTGGGGTGTTTGATCCACATGGTTTTAAGGCAAGTTTTATTGTATTTAAAAATACCTTTTTAACGATACCCCACACGATGGGGTAAGTCGATATTTTTTTTCGAATTTACTTTTCGCTGTATGGGAGGGGGGGTAAAAATAATTATTTTACGATTATTTTAAAAACCAATTCTTGAATTATCACTATACATCTCTCCACCAATTTTCGTGGCAATCGGTTCAGAAACGGCGGAGAACGAGCCAGGACAGACAGACAGACAGACAGACAGACAGACAGACAGACATGACGAAACTATAAGGGTTCCGTTTTTTGCCATTTGGCTACGGAACCCTAAAAATGACTGTAATATATATTGTTGCATTCCTTACTGATTAAAATTATTCAACAACATCGTCGTCGGTTTTACTAAGTTGTATCACTGAGTTTAATGTTTCGTTCTACTGCGCTTCATAATCTTATCAACTTTTCGTCAATTTCCCATAGCCATAAATATTACGCAAACATTTATTACTGAATTTTTATATACTTTATATTATCACCATCTTATTATTTTTTCACAGATCACAGCATGCTTAAAACGACCCGCTAAGTGTAATGGTCAAGATGTTGCCTATTATTCATTTTCACGACCCTTGAGCGATATTCGCGTCGCGAAATGTGCGCCGGTCAGGACTCGGTCGTGCAGCGGTCGGTGAACACTAGTGCTTCCACGTACAGTCACTAGTTGCGGGCCTCGTTACGTTCGCGAGCGCGCAGCGCGGTGCGCGGGTACGGGGCGCGGGCGCGAGCACGGAGCGCGGGATCAAGCGCGGGGCGCGGGCCGCGGGGCACGGGGCGCGGCGGTACGGCGACGCGGGCGCGGGGCGCGGGCCGCGGGACACAGGCGTCGCGGCGGTACGGCGGCGCAGGGCGCGGGGCGCGGGACGTAGGCGTCGCGGCGGCACGGCGGCGCGAGGCGCTGGACGCGTCGACCCGGTGACTCGACGGCGCGGGGCACGGCGACTCGGCGGCGCGGGATACGGGCGCAGGGCGTAGGGCGCGTAGTGGTACACGGCCCTATGTGGTTACGCGGCCTATGTGGTTACTCGGCCTTATGTGGTTACGGGTGGTCGGAGTGAAACGCCACTGTCGGTACAACTGGGTACACTTTCCCGCCTAGCCGCGTCAAGCCCGCCGATGTTCAGCCTTCTGGGTAGGCTTCTTGTGGTTTTCTTGTGGTTTCCTTTAGGGCTTCTTAGTACTGGATCCTCCGGTGAACTACGATTTGGCCCCTGACCAGGCTCGCTTAAGTGCGATTTAGCTGGTCTCAGCTAGCGATATCTGAGACGAGCACAACTTTTCCAACCTGGTCAGGGTAAAACAGTCTAACTTTGTGATAAGGACAAAACATATGGGCGCGACTTGACGATGCTAGTTGGTACGATCTACCCTTCTTTATTTTAATATTTCTATGCATACAAATTTCTTAGTTATTATCCTAAATAAAATAAGGCAAAACAAACATTTATTTGCTTAATCTATACACTTCTTTAACATTTTCTTACGATCAAATGCTACATTTACTTATCCTCTAAATAAAAGAAGCCCCGAAAATAGTCATTTATTTGCTACATAATATTACAAACGTCACCCACCACTTGCATGCACTCCCATTACTAGTTGTTTATTTATTTACTTTAAACAATATGTTACAAAGTATATTTAAACATTTTAAATATTAAACCGCGTTTTGTTGGCCGTCCTGTACATTCTCCCGCCGTGCGTCGGCAGTTGTGGCGACGCATCTCCTGCTGCTGGAAGGGCGGCCGACTCCGTGGGCAGGATCACCAGCTTCTTCGTGGGGCGGCGCAGGACTCCCCCTTGTGTCTGCACGTCGACTGCGCGGACCACTCCGTCTGCTCCCGGGTAGACCGCTATGACTCGTCCCAGCGGCCACGTGTTGCGTGGCTGGTTGTTGTCGGCAATGATGACGATGTGGCCGACCCTCAAGCCTTCTCCTCGTCCGTGGGGCTCCCGCCGGTTTTGGAGTTCCGGCAGGTATTCTTTGAGCCATCGGCCCCAGAACATGTCGGCGAGGCGCTGTGAGGCGCGCCAGTGTGTCCGCCCGAGGAGGTCTCTGTCTGAGGAGACCCCCATCGGCGGCTCGTGGGCTGGACCAAGCAGGATGAAGTGGTTTGGCGTCAGCGGATCGGGATCCTCTGGGTCGACGCTGACGTGTGTGAGCGGACGGCTGTTGACCGTCAGCTCCGCTTCGGCGAGAAGGGTGGCGAGTATCTCGTCGCTCACCGCTCGCCCCGACGTGACCGCCGCGAGTGCGGTCTTCACAGAGCGCACCATGCGCTCCCAGGCCCCTCCCATGAAGGGCGCGCTCGGCGGGATGTATTTCCAGACGATCTTCTTTCTTGACGCTTCAAACTCGGTGGCCTCGTCGATCGCTTGCCGGAGCTCTTTATCGGCTCCCTGCAAGTTGGTGCCGTTGTCGCTCCATATCTCCTTGGGGCAGCCTCTGCGCGCAATCATTCTGCGCAGAGCCATGACTGCCGAATCGGTGGTGAGGCTGGCGGCCAGCTCCAGGTGGACCGCTCTCGTCGTGAGGCAGGTGAAGAGAGCCACGTACCGTTTGACCGTGGCCCTCCCCATCGTGGCTTGCAGCGGACCGAAGTAGTCGACGCCTGCATAGGTGAAGGCTCGCTGATGGTGAGCGAGCCGACTCGGCGGATGGTTCCCCGTAGCTGGTTCCGGAGGCGCGGCTTTGCGCACTCGACAGGGCAGACATCCCCGTACAATTTGCCTCGCGACTGGACGCACGCCGATTATGTGGAAACGTTGTCGGCAGTGGTTAATGGTTGCTTCCACCCCTTGGTGGTGGTGTCTACGGTGGGCATCTTCGATGAAGAGACGAGAGATGTGGTGTCTCCCGTCCAGCACGGCAGGCCTCTTTGTCTCTTCTGCGACGTCTTCCAACTTGCTTATGCGAGACCTTATTACGATGAGCCCGGCTTGTATGTCTATAGCCAAAGCTCTGAGTTTGCTTTGGTTATTCACGCGGCGCCCGTGTCGTAGATCCTCTAGTTCTTCTGCGAAAGCGTCTTCCTGAACGGCTCGGACTAAAAGTTTTTCGGCTTCTATGAGTTGCTCGGCTGGCAACTTGATAAAATTGAGAGTCTTCTTTCCTCTCGATTCTTTTTCTTCTTTGAGAGTTTTACTAACCTCTCTTCTTCTTTTTCCAGTGTAATCCGGGTCTTCCAATTTATTTCTCTTCGTGCGGGCGTAATTAACCCGTTGTGTTTTCCTTTTAATTATGTTTATGAATTGAACTACTCGCGCCGTCGTTCGCAGCAGTCGTTCCCAACGCGAGAAGCGGGTGAAGTCGGGGACAGCTTCTAATATACTCTCCCGCCGGTGACGGGCCCTTATAGTCATCACCGATTCTTCGCCTGTGTGTATCTCTTCCTCCTTATTGATCTCTCTTGGCCATTCCTCTTCTGGTCCCTTCAGGAAGGCGGGACCTCGGAACCATCTATGTTCTGAGTTAAATGTGCATGGCACGTCTCTGGTGGCGTCGTCTGCGACGTTCAAACTGGTAGGCACCCATCTCCATTCTGCCACTCTGGTGTGCTCCTCGATCTCGGCGAGTCTGTGCGCGACGAACGGCTTGTAGGCTCGTGCTCCTCTTCGCAGCCAGGTGAGCACGGTCTTGGAGTCCGTCCAGAACACCCTCTGATCTGGCTTCTCGTCGTGTTCTTCTATTACTGCGTTCGCCATTCGGACGCCTATCAGCGCCGCCTGCAGCTCGAGCCTCGGGATCGATGTCAGTTTCAGCGGGGCCACTCTCGCCTTGGCAAGAACCAGCGAGATGGCTATCTTCCCCATCGCGTCCTCGGTGCGCCAGTACAGCGCAGCAGCGTAGGCAGCCTCGCTCGCGTCCACGAAGATGTGGAGCTCTCTCCTGCGCGCCCCGCTGAAACCTGGAACACAACGTGGGATCGTTAAGTCTTTGAGTGAGAGTAGATGTCCCAGCCAGGTCCGCCATTGGTCTGCGAGGTCCTCGTCGAGCTGGTCGTCCCAGCCCGTTCCTCTCCGCCAGGTCTCCTGCAGTATCTGCTTCGCCCGAGCTGTGACTGGCGAGGCGAAGCCGAGCGGGTCGTAGAGAGACATGACGACCCTCAGCAGTTGTCTCTTCGTGGGCTTTTCTGAAATCAAAATATTATCTGGGAGTCTTTTCATTTCTAAATTGAATGTAATAACGTCGCGATCGGGACGCCAGATCAGACCGAGTACTCGTTCAGTCTTTTCACCATCATTAAGGGCTTTGGTCGTGGACTCTGTGTCGCTGACCTCCCCCAGTTCTTTCAATATGTCTGGGTCGTTGGAGGCCCACTGTCTTAGCTCGTAGTGGGCTTCCAGTTGTATCCACTTTACGTCGCGCGCTGTCCTGATCGCCTCGTCTCGATCCCGAAAGCTCTGCAGGTAGTCGTCGACGTAATGATTTCTTATTATAGCTTTGCATGCCTCCGGGTGAGTCTGTTCATATCTCTTGGCATTTTCATCTTTTACGAAGATTGCGGTGGCTGGCGATGAAGTGGCACCGAAGATCAGCGAGGTCATTCGGTACTCTTCCGGCGGGTGATCTCCTCGGTGTTGACCTCTCCAAAGGTAACGCAGCGCATCGCGGTCTTCAGCCTTTATTTTTACTTGCATAAACATTTCCTTTATATCTGCAGTGACAGCGATGGGGTACTGCCGGAACCGCATCAGCACGCCGGGCAATGACTGCAGCAAATCTGGGCCTGTCAGAAGGTGGTCGTTCAGTGAGACTCCTCCTGTTTTGGCGGCGGCGTCGTGAACCACTCTCACCTTCCCTGGCTTCATCGGATTGAGAACTGGGAAGTGGGGAAGGTACCATAACTTCCCCGGAACAGCATAGGGTGGCGCCTTCTCTGCGTAACCCTTCTTTATCAAATCGTCCATTTGTTCTTCATATTTTTTCTTTAAGTTGGGATCCTTGTCTATTTTCTTTTCAGTGGCGAACAGCCTCTTGATGGCGTTTTCTCTATTGTTCGGCATTTGCGGCGGCTCCTTCTTCCACAGAAGCCGTGTTTCGTATGCACCATTCTCCAACTTAGTGGTTCTTTCTTGAAGTTGTTGGAGTGCACGCTGCTCGGGGTCGCTCTGAGGTCTTCTCGGCTCCACCGTGAGTGCCTCCATTGTGAAATAATGCTTGAGTTCTTCATCCATTTTTCTTTCTAATTCGCCAAGTTGGTTTACAAAATGCACACGTTGTCCTGTGATTCGGGTGTGGGCGCCGTGCAGCACCCAGCCTAGCGCCGTGCGTGAGGCAACTGGTTGATCACGTCTTCCCCTTCTGGTCTCCTGTGCCAGGAGGAGGCTCCAGTTGTCCTGCCCGATCAGCATCTTCGGTCTTGTGCTCGCATAAGTTATCTCGCCTAGTATGTCCTTTAGGTGAGTACAACTCTTGATGTCCTCTTCCCGTACTTGCTGGGCCGATAACTGGAGGTTGGCGAACGTTCTCGCCCTCAACTTCTTCCTGCCAGCTGCTCCAACCAATGTTACGGTGACCCGTCGTGACTGCGATGCACTCATTTCTTCATTCCCGATTGATTCTATATGTAGGGGTTCGACTCGTCCCCTGGTTCCTGTTCGCTGTGCTATTTCTTCATCAATAAGGGTGACGGTGGACCCATCATCCAACAAGGCATGTATGTCTACGGCGCCCTTCGGTCCTACGACTCTCACTGGTACAATCTTGAGGTACGCCTGTGTTTTTATCGGTGTCCAGGTAGAAGCCACTATTTCCTTGTCTTCCTCCTTCGAGTGGGCGTGTAGCAGGGTGTGGTGCAATCTTCCACAGCCCTTCTCTTCACACGGTTTTGCGCGGCAGTTGAACTTCCGGTGTTTTCCCTTCAGACACCGGAAGCACAAAGCTTTCTCCTTCGCAAATTCCCACCGCTTGTTCACGTCCATTTCCTTGAAATGGCGGCAAGCGGGGGTAAGGTGGTCCTGCCTCCCACATGCAGGACACTCGGGTTCGGTTCTCTTCTGAGATGTGATGTATGTCTTCTGTTTTCTTACAGGAGCGCGGCCGGAGGCTTCATTTATTCGCGTCATCTCCACTTGTTCTGGCTGCGCGTACATACTACATCTGTCTGCTTCTCTCTGGAGGAAACGCGCCAACTTAGGAAGGTCCGCTTCATCTTGACTCTGCTCTGCTGCGAAGTCGAACCACCTGTATCGCAGTGACGGGGTGAGCTTTTCAATGGTCGCCTTTGTAGCCTCGGGACTGTAGAGGTAATGTGTCTTCTCGAGTGCTCGAAGCGTGGCCACAATGTTAGCCACTCTCGTTGCGAATATGCAGAGTTCCCTCGGGGCGTCTGTAGGGCGTGGCAAGCTCTTCAGGCGTTCGATCTCTGCCAGGGCGATCGCATCTGGTCGTCCAAACCTTGACTCGAGAGTCTTCATGACAATAGCCGGCTGAGCGCTGTAGATAAGCAGGTCCTCAACTGCTTCCTTTGCTCTTCCCTTCAGGCTTCGGCGTAGGCGGGCTAAGTTTTCTAATTCAGAGTAGGCGTCTTCAGATTCCCTATAGGCCGCTCTGAATGATAACCATTCTTGGTACGAACCGCTGTATATCGGTAGCTCTGTGCGATGTCGTTGTCCTCCTCTTGCTGCGAGTGCTATCGCAGATGCTAATTCACTTAAGTCAACCTTCTGTTGTAAGGCGACTGTTCCATCTCCCGCCGGTACTATCGTATTCACTGGCTGGTGTACGTACATTGGTTGGGCAGGTCTCGCTGGCTGCGAGGTGTGCTGGGGCTGCTCGAAAGTGCGCCGTTCTGTGCACTCCGGCGGCGGCGCCTGTTGCTGCTGTGCATACCTTGGCTCGGGATCCCTGATGACAAACGTCTCTTCTGGTGCTGTAGCACGGCGGGCTTGATATGAGGCAGTGTCTTCCATGTGCGGCTGATCAGCAATAGCCGGCACGACCCGACGGCCGCTCTCCTCGATCCAGTCGGTGACTCGCTGCTCCGTATCTTCCTGCGTTATGACGGTGTCATCATCATCTTCATCTTCTTCCTCGGCCTCTATTGTAGCAACACGAGCGGCCGCTAATTGTACTTGAAGCCACAACAATTCTTCTTTAGCTTTAGCTAGGCGGGTTGCTTTATGTTTCGACCTCCGGTCCACACTAATCACTGTCGACTTACATGCTTGTCGTTGTTCGGACGGGTCCCTGTTCTCTTCCACAGGGTTCTGGGAGGCTGCTGCGGTGGGGGCGGTTGGTAGTTCAATTTGGGCTGCGCCCTCCCTTATTCTTCGAGCCCTTCTTGTTTCCGGAGGATCCAGTCGCGTAGTTACAGTCGTCTCTGAGTTGCCCTTCTTAAATGTTGTATCAGTGGTCGCGATGCCAGTAGTCGTGGTTCCAGTGGCGGTCGTATCAGTGGCAGTGTTATCGGTGGACGTAGCTCCACTCGTAGTAGCCGTGCCTGATACCGCCGAGTTGCCCGGAGCGGTCGCCGTGCTCCTCGCCTGCATAGCGCTTGCTGCTCGTTCAGCCTGAGCAGCATCGAGGCGGGGTGCATTGTCGATCTGGGCGGCCGCAGCATCCCTCAGCGGTTCAGCCGATGTCCTTTCCCGCGAAGCGGTCTTTCCGCTCATGGACCTTGTGCACGGCATAGTCACTATCACTTAGTCACTGAGTCACAGTAGCACTGAATTACTGCTGCACTGAGTCACTGTTGCACTGAGTCACTGTTGCACTGAGTCACTGTTGCACTGAGTCTCTGTTGCACTGAGTCACTGTTGCACTGAGTCTCTGTTGCACTGAGTCACTGTTGCACTAATGTTCACTTATTGTTCATTCACTTCACTGACTGTCCACAGGATCCGGCTCGAAGGACCAATTTTCACGACCCTTGAGCGATATTCGCGTCGCGAAATGTGCGCCGGTCAGGACTCGGTCGTGCAGCGGTCGGTGAACACTAGTGCTTCCACGTACAGTCACTAGTTGCGGGCCTCGTTACGTTCGCGAGCGCGCAGCGCGGTGCGCGGGTACGGGGCGCGGGCGCGAGCACGGAGCGCGGGATCAAGCGCGGGGCGCGGGCCGCGGGGCACGGGGCGCGGCGGTACGGCGACGCGGGCGCGGGGCGCGGGCCGCGGGACACAGGCGTCGCGGCGGTACGGCGGCGCAGGGCGCGGGGCGCGGGACGTAGGCGTCGCGGCGGCACGGCGGCGCGAGGCGCTGGACGCGTCGACCCGGTGACTCGACGGCGCGGGGCACGGCGACTCGGCGGCGCGGGATACGGGCGCAGGGCGTAGGGCGCGTAGTGGTACACGGCCCTATGTGGTTACGCGGCCTATGTGGTTACTCGGCCTTATGTGGTTACGGGTGGTCGGAGTGAAACGCCACTGTCGGTACAACTGGGTACACTTTCCCGCCTAGCCGCGTCAAGCCCGCCGATGTTCAGCCTTCTGGGTAGGCTTCTTGTGGTTTTCTTGTGGTTTCCTTTAGGGCTTCTTAGTACTGGATCCTCCGGTGAACTACGATTTGGCCCCTGACCAGGCTCGCTTAAGTGCGATTTAGCTGGTCTCAGCTAGCGATATCTGAGACGAGCACAACTTTTCCAACCTGGTCAGGGTAAAACAGTCTAACTTTGTGATAAGGACAAAACATATGGGCGCGACTTGACGATGCTAGTTGGTACGATCTACCCTTCTTTATTTTAATATTTCTATGCATACAAATTTCTTAGTTATTATCCTAAATAAAATAAGGCAAAACAAACATTTATTTGCTTAATCTATACACTTCTTTAACATTTTCTTACGATCAAATGCTACATTTACTTATCCTCTAAATAAAAGAAGCCCCGAAAATAGTCATTTATTTGCTACATAATATTACAAACGTCACCCACCACTTGCATGCACTCCCATTACTAGTTGTTTATTTATTTACTTTAAACAATATGTTACAAAGTATATTTAAACATTTTAAATATTAAACCGCGTTTTGTTGGCCGTCCTGTACAATTCAGGAGGTCGCGGGTTCGATTCCCGCACAGGACAAATATTTGTGCACATGAACATGCCTGTTTGTCCTGTTCTGTTGATTCTGATGTCTGTAACACAAGTGCTTAAGCTACTTAATACGGAGTCAGATCATATGATACTACGGTTAGTTGAGTTGGTCTAATAATAATTCTTTCGATAATTAAGTTAAGATTAATTCACGATTACTATTTCGTACAAAAACCTAATATCCACAAACACACTGGCATAGAGAAAGATGCAAGACTTTTCCATGTTTTCTGCTCTTTATTTTAGAGGTCGAAGTAAGACGCTCTTGTAATATTCCCCATGCAACGCCAAAATGTGTCCCCACGCTACAATTTCCATACCCCAACAGAAAAGGTTGCACCATAAATGTTACCATAATCTCAGAATATTGAGTGCCTTTCTTCGTTTTCAAAACTATAGATGACAAAAATAAAAAAATATTTATCTGATTTCTTTATACTTTTACTTATAACCTAATCTTATTATTGTGCTATGTAGGTAATGTGCCTTAATATCCTGGACATTTTAATCCTTACACAAAAAAATTAAAACCGTATTAAGTTTGTAACTTTGATTTATATTAAGTACACACTTATAGAAATGACTCACGAAGGCAAAAAAAGTTAAGAAAAACAAAAAGGTACACTAACAAAAATAAGAATTTTCGAAAAAACAATATTCTCTATAGTATAATCGACTCTAAACTGACCAACCAACTTGTAACACTTCATCCACTCCATTCATGTTAAACAGATATTTTTTTCAATAAAATTAATGGGCTTTAGTGTTTTAGTAAGTACATAATAGTTCGACTAAGTATTTAAACTTATAATAAATCTGTAGATGTGAATCTTCCTAGCGGGACCCCCCGAGCTAGGATTATAAAACTAATGGCAACGCGTCAGTAGTTCAATGTACCTTTCGAGTTTAATAATAATTTTCAATGTACCTCAATAGTTTTGGCAGAAATCACGATTTAGTGACTGATCTTCCTAGCGGGGCCCTCCGCCGTTTTACGTTCAAAATACATAAATGATATACCAATCGAATGCATTTTCAATGTACCTCGCGAATTATGTATAAAATTCAAAAAATATGTAATAGAACCAAAGAAATTCCGCTTCAAAGGTATTGTCTTCCTAGCGGGGCCCTCTGTAATTAAAGTGAATAAGAATAAAAAAAGTATACAGTTTTAATGCATTTCCAATGTACCTTCTAGTTCTTCATCCATTTACCCAATTTAGATGCAAAATTATGAGATATTTACAAAAACGTTTAAAAGTATGGTCAGCAAAAAAGTTAGTGTTAACTAAACGTAACCTCCTTTATAGTAGGTAAATGTTGGCATTCAATGAGAGATATTTGAAGGACTTTTTTATTTATATCAAATGGAGGACACGTGATAAACAGCAATAAAATCTGATAATGTTCGTGTAACAATCTACAAACTCCATTGTAGTTATGTTTTTGATATGTGTTATCGAAGCATTAATAGTTTTCAATATTAATATATTTGAGAAATGTCAAAACTTTGGCGCGAAGCGAAAAAAAAAATCAAAATTATTTTTTTATAGTGCTCAAGCACTGGTGCTGGCATATCATTTATTAGCGCGAAGCCAAAAAAAAAAACAATATCAACAGTGGATTTCCAAATATAAACAAAAATTTTTTTTCTTTCCTTTTGCAAACACAGAGCTCTAATTATTATTCATGGAAACAGTTTTTTAAATTATCTTTCAATAATCTTCAGCGCGGCGGGAAAAACGCGCGCTATAAAAAAAATATAAAAAATTATGTATTGAAACTAATTATGAGCGCGAAGCGAAGTAAAAAAAAATTACAACAGTAGAATTACAAATATAAATAATTATTAGTTTCCTTTTGTAAATACATACCCGTAATTCATAGAAATATTTTTTAATTTTAATATCTTTCAGTATAAATGTAACCTCCTTGGAGCGCCGGAAAAGCGCGCGAGAATTAAAAAAAACAATCAATTAAAAATATCTGCTGATTTTAACCTCAATGTTTTAATTAACTTGGAAACTAATAATTATTTATATTTGTAATTCTGTTGATATTTTTTTTACTTGGCTTCGCGCTCATAATTAGTTTCAATAGATCATTTTTAATTATTTTTTTATAGCGCGCGTTTTTTCCGCCGCGCTGAAGATTATTGAAAGATAATTTAAAAAACTGTT